>VUQH01077728.1:0-13002 GCA_015106775.1 Etroplus canarensis
TGTGTCGGTATGAGTGTGTGTGGCTATGTTTGTACCTGTATCTACGCTATGTGTGTGTGTGTGTGTGTGTGTGTGTGTTGTCAGTATTTGTGTTGTGTGTTATGCAAACAGCAGCAGCGATGGTGAAATGAACATGTGCAGTGTGTGGGAAACGAAAAGAAAAGTTGTGGAAAGATAAAAAGAATAAAATAGAAACAAAAACAGTCATAGTGAGGGAGAGAGACACCATTTCAGCTTAATGTGACACTGACGAGAAAAACAACACATGATGCTGAATAAATCGGCAGTGATTACTCTGTGTGTACACGTATATTGAACCGATGGAGATGAAAAAGAGGAAAAAAAGAAAGAACAGAAACACGGTGACGGTGTGTATACCTGACGTCAGATTACAGCCATGGCATGATTTCCCGATCTCTATACAGTTGTCCATTGACATACAGTTTGTCCACAGCAATGACAGCTCCGGAACCTTCTTGGATGAACCTTTTTCGGATCGGGAACAAGACCTTGCGACGCTCCAGGATTTCCTTGGGAAACTGGTCATTGACGCTAAAGTCTGTTCCTCTCAGCTCCCGTCTGCGGCTCTTGACCAGCTCTTTGTGCTTATAATGTTCAAACTTGGTGACGATTGGTCGGGGTCTGCGTCTGTCAGGTCGTTTTCCTCCGGGAGTTTCAGGTGGGTCTGAATAAATTCCTTCACTGTGGTTTCGGGGTCCTCTTCAGCCTTCTCCGGGACGCCTGCAAAGACTGATTGTCCCTCATGCTGTGGGCCTGGAGGTCGATGACGGTTTCTTTCATTTTTTCATTCTCTTCGGAGAGCCGGCTCACTCCCTGGGTGAGGAATTTTACTGACTCCCGCAGGACCGCGTTTTCTACAGCGAGTGTTTCCACCTGCTGCTGGCTAAACTCCACTGACTCACGCAGAGCCTGAAACTCTTTGTGGAGGAGCTCCATTAAAGACAGATGTGTGTCGAAGGAGGACAATTTATTGTCGATCGACTCCAGAATGTCCGCCATGTCGTCGGCTGGAGGAGAGGACGCTGCGGGGGAGTTCGTAGCTCGGCTCCTCTTGCTGGCTGGTGTACCCTGGCTGGTAGATGGGGTTGAGGTCGATGTTTGTTTGGGTTTTCCCATCACCAGACGCTGGAAACACTCGTCGATGTATATTTGTAAACTGTACAGATCTTCTTCGCTGTCCTTCAAAGTGCTGATGAAAATTTCTCCAATATATTGCTCCTTTTAACACTTTTTTAATTTAAGTTGGCCGAAAAAGGATAATAAGTGAAATATTTGAAGTCAGTGGTGCGCCATATTCAAATCTGCCATGTTCTTGCTGAAGTATCCCGTGGTCTCGCGTGGTTACAGTATGGAATCCTCCTCCTCCTCCTCCGCCTAACCTTTCAGGTGAAAGCCAGGATGTGAGGGGTCCTTCAGAAGGTTTGTGGTCCTGGCAAATCAGTGGGAGGCAGACTCTCCTGAACCATCTTGATAGATCTGCACAAATCCTCTGCCAGAACATCTGAACTGGTGCACAATACCATATAGCATGCATATAGGTGACTGATTTTCTTAGTTAGGTACTCAAGAATTTGTGGCTTTTATCTGTGTAGTTTTCAAGTTTTTATCCTGGAGGGACAATCTAAAAGATTGTGGATCTGGAACTTCAGGTTTACACCAGGACCTTTGCTGTGAGTGATGATTTAAAGTGATCTTGTCTCAGGTTATCGCAGTTACATAAATCAAAGGTTTCCAAGAAAACATGTTTCCACAACTTATATAAAACCAACTCATTGGTCATCTTTAAACCAGAAGTACTATCGTATCAGCGGCCATGTTTCCTTAATTTGTATTGTTAAGTTGTGAACCAGCAAGCCTTCTGCACTTATAAGAACCCCGTGAAACTTTTAACATTCAACACAGAGACATGTTTCAAAATGGAAAAGATAAGGAGGCTTAGAGACCATTTTTCAAAATACATTTGAACCACAGAACTTGTGTATGTCAGGTTTTAAGGTGCAGCCTCAAGAGCGGACAGACACGGAAGGATTAGTTTTTGCAGTTTAAGTGAAACACAAGAGTATATACAAGTCTTTACGTAATGTGCAGAGTCTATAATAAGCAATTGGGTCTTTGGCTTAGTACTATAGGAGTCTGGAGAGGGGGAGAGACTGAGTTCTAGTTCCAGGGAGTGAGCTTGAAGCAGGCAGGGTCCTTGAGTCCAGAGGCTGAGTCTGTTAGGAGAGAGTCCTTGGTTTTAGAGGGTTAGAGTTCAGCAGGCAAGGTCCTTGGTTGTAGAGGGTGAGAGTGGGTTATAGGCAGGTCTCTTAACTGGTCCAGGTGGGGCCCTTTGAATTTAATAGGTAGCCACATTCCAGGAGAGATTGGAGAGAACTGCAAAGTTTAAGTAGTGCTGTTGATGAGACATGGGAAGCAGGCATGCAGTCTCTGCCCCAGCCACACCCACACCTGAAGACTAAAACAAATAGTTAAAGAGCCCAAGGGAGAGAAAGAGAGAAAGAAGGCAGGTCTGAACCATGAGGGCGGGGGACCATGGCAGCGTAGCATTAGGAAGATTCCATTTATAGTTCCACTTTACTAAATAAATGACTGATCAAAGAGTGAAACACTGTCAAACCCTGGATTTATTGGGCATTCCAGTTTTTGTCTGTTTCCATCAGTTAAGTAGTAAAGTTTATTGGGCAGAAGAGTACACTTATGTAAGTTTTGAAGAGTACTAAAAACAGACATCCCTTTTGTTTTTGCCGTGGTCATACAAGTCTGCTAACAACATGCACTTAATACAGTACCTTTCTTTTGTTTGGATTTACTTTCAACAATGAAGGGTAAAAAAAGCAACATTTTCCCTTCATGACAAGTATTTTTTGAAGCTGACAGGATAACTTTTTGGCACAGGAGCAATTATTTTACTTAAAAGCAAGAAGTTTTTTCCCTAATTTTTGAACAACTCTGACCATAGTTAAACATTTAAACTTGAAGTGATACCTATTCTTACAGGAACCCTGATTGGAATTTATACTAGGGTAAAAGCAGCTCTCTGTACGGCTATTTTTAGTTTGAACAGTTTTGAGCTTCAAACACTTAACTCAAAAAAGATTGCTGTCTATTTCTGCTACTTGAGGAGGCAGAGAAGACATCTGGGTGGTGGACCAACTGGTCTGGACAGAAAGACTCATGCTGCCTTCCTTTAATGGGAAACAGAAGTGTTCACTTTTGGATGAATATGTGTATGTGATCCTTAGCAATGCCAAGTTAATTGTGGTACAAGTGATTATCTGGTATCAATAATTTTGACCCTACCATCCGAAGGCCATGGGAGAAATCAAGTCCTATTAGACCAGGTAATGTTTTTCTGATTTTATATTCTCTGCTTCATCCATGAAATACTGAAGAAACAGCTTTGAGGATGAGGTTAAAGATATAGCTTCAATTTCATGTTCTTAGCTGACAGGAATAGTGTGGTCTACCGCTTCTGTAGCTCATCTGTTTCAAGGTTAGATGTGTTGTGGGTTCAGAGATGATCTTCTGCATACCTTGACTGAAACATGATGTTATTTGAAATACTGTTGCCTTCCTATCAGCGTAAAGCAGACTGGCCATTCTCCTCTGACCTCAGACATCAGCAAGGATTTTTTTTTTCCCAGAGAACTGCTGCTCACTGGATATTTTCTCTTTTTCAGACCATTCTCAGTAAACCCAAGAAATGGTTGTGCTGGAAATTCCCAGTGGATCAGCAGTTTCTTAAATACTCAGACCAGCCCTTCTGGCACTAACAACTGTCAAAGAGACTTAAATCACCTTTCTTACTCATTCTGATGCTTGGTTTAATCTTCATCCAAAATTATTTTATTTACATCAGAATTGTTCTACCTTTTAAAGAACTGTGCTATGACAATGGGTGAAACAAAAGCATTCATTCAGAATTTCATTTACAGGTTATTTTATTGTTGACCTTCCCTGTCAATGAATAAATCACTTTAGGAAGGTAGAAAGGAACTCAGGGAGCACTTCTTCTACCAAGACCAATGTCCTATTTGTGATTTTAAAGATGAGTCGACTATCTGCAATTAAATTTCTTCTTATGCACAAACTCTATTACTCCACCAAGTTTCATGAAAACTTTGCCTTGTTGTTTTTGCATATTCTTGTTGCAAAGCATGCAGCGAATAAGAACTTTTTCAAAACTCATCTTTTGATAAACTGATGATTTTATGAAGACTCCCCTCAGAAAATCCGTTTTGTTATAAATACACAAAAGCAAAAGTAAGTACTGCTCTACTTAAGGGACTTTTTATGTAGTTCATGTGATGTTCAGTTAGTAATGTTATTCTCAAAGAGGGAAATCAGCCATGAGATGGAAGTACTTTTCACTGCCTCAGTGTGTAGCATTTTGAAACTTTAAAAATAGCAACAATGTGTAATCAACTGCCATCTTTCAGCTATTTTCCTTAGCCAATCCCTAGACTGCATCTTCACAGTTCTATTTTAAAAATGTCTGTTACAACATAAATCTCTCATTCTCTTTTTTATTTTATTCCCAATATGTTTAGAAAGATGGTTTTAAGTTACATATACTGTATATAATTCTTTTGTTTCAAGTGGTGTACATCATCAAAGCTCAGACATGCTTTGGTTTTAATATAAGATTTCAAACTTGGATGGATGCAAATTTGATTTTAACAACCCTTGGGTTTATGATGCAAGTGTTTCCCTCCTCTTTGCCGACTCCCTTTCCACACTGGCATAATCAGATATTATTGGGCTATAGCTAACCCTTTCATGGCCTTCTGTAGGATAAATCAGTATTGAGCAATATTTGTACTCTAGCAGAAATCTAAGAAGCTCCAACATACTTAGCGCTTTCCTAGCTGAAATCCAACAGACAGTTGGCCTTTGACACAGAAGCTAAAGAGGTTAAATATTGTTTTAGAAGAACATTAGGACAGACAAAAACCCTGCCTCTGGACTACCTCCACTCTGGATGTGAAGGATGACACTGACAACTGAGAGCAAATATTCAGCTTTTAACACCATGGCATCACTTTGCTCTCTGCTCAGCTTGACAGATCAATAGCTTGCCTCACAGCAGGCCCTTGGGAAGTAAAAAGACATCACTGTAATGTCATTGCTTACCTTTTTCCAGTGACAATGAAACCTGAGTATGACAAGGACCTCAATTTGGCAGCTATCTTATGTTCCTGTTTAAAAGCCTAATTAACTGTTTGATTGGTTGTGAGAGTGGGTGCTGGGTAAGTACGCATGTTCTGTTTGTTCCGTTTTATTTGATAGTTCAAATAGATATGATTGTGTAATTACAATATTTAACCCGAATGCTTCAATAATGAACACAGTGACAAGCTAAAGTGTATTTATTTAGACATTTAGTTAGGTAGTCCTACTGACACAGTATATCTTCAGATAAAGATTTCATGGAACATTTTCAGAAGGAATTTGTGCACTTTCCATTGCTTCCACATTTCCTCCTGCTGGATACAATTTTTTGCTTCTTAATCCTCCCACTCCTGCTAATTGGTGAATTTAGGGCAACACAGATAATTCTCTTTGAAACTTCAGATTTTCTGATCAGTACATCTAGAGGGCTTGTTGCTATTATTTTTCTTTAACTACAGGAAAAGTTTGAGGACAGTCAAATCATTTAAGGGAGAGAGAAACTCTACAACTTTTCTGAGTCAAGGTACTTTTAGCTGCTCCCTTTTTCCCCCAAGGGATCACCACCGCAGAAGAATCCAAATGCGATTTGGCACAGATTTTATGACTAATGTAACCCTCCCATTTATTCAGGCTTGGGACTGAAACTAAGAGAACACTGGCTTGTGACCACAGGGCTGGATTTGTGTCTCCTCCTGGTTGCAAACTGAGGACCTTTCACATGTGAGGCAAATGTGTAAACCACTACACGATGGAAGCACTTACAACTTTCTGACAAATAAGTAATATCTTTTCCTTCAGTAGCCAGCATCCTGTGTCCCATCAAGGAAAACTGTTTTAAGGCAGAACATGTTTTTTGGCACAAAAAATTTTCCTTTACTGCTTATTCACAGTTATGACTTGTAATTTTCTGTTGCTGTGCCATCAAAATAAGGGGGCAGGAAAAATATATTCACTTAGAAAAGGGCCATTTTTTGTCTGATTTGTCCATTTACTGGTCTTTTAGTGTATTTATTCTTTTTGGTTCTGGTTAGGAAGTACTTTTACGGAAAATGCATTTCTGGATTTGCTGTCAAGAAAAGTAAACTTAAGGAAAATTTCCAAAGTCTTTGGAGAAAAAACTATTCTTTTACTCTAGTTACACTGAACCACACTGAGGTTTTATATTGTTTTATGTACTTGTTTCACATTGGGAATTCCTCCACTGATTAGGTACAGGATGACATGCCACAGACCTGACATTGTTGTAAATGGAAAGAGAACATATAAGTATTTAGATAACCTGATTTCTGAGCTTCAGCGGTGTTTAGGAAAACATGAATTCTAGATAATCAGTACAAAGGAATTAACAGACAATACTGTGTTTACATTATACCTACTATTGTGATTATTGTAATATTGTTGCCCACAGCTTCGTGGTAGAGGAAAGGACAGATTTCTTTCTGTATTTTTGTAAGGATTTGGTGATTGAGATATTAAAATAAGCAGAGTAGCTAGAAAGAGGAAATGGGTTAAAGCCATCAAGTCTTACTGAGTTGTTGCAGCACCTCTAAGCTTCTGTGCTGTTGAGCCCTCTCATCATTCATCACACCAGGCCTTTCTAATAATAGCCCCCCCTGGTCATAGAAGTGAAAAGGCAACAGTTCAGGCAGGAAATACTTCACATATATGGTAGAGGGTGTTAATTACTTTTATTTGAATGGCTTTATCCAAAGGTCCAAGAATATCCAGCTTTAGCCTGTTCTTTGAATCAATATTTTGTTACTTTCGTTCTTCTTGCAATAAGCTGACAACTGGGAATACAAGCTTAATTCATATTTTCATGACAGATCTTTGATCCATGAGTGAAGGGTTACATTTTAAATAAAAAAATGCCCCACAGATTTGTTCTCACACAAGCTTTTTGTGCCCTCTGCTGAGAGATGGTGGAATTTTGCACTTCAGGCTATCTAGGTATAACTCAGATATATCATTGCTTGTTAGCAATGAGATAATTATACTTAGTTTATGTGTCAGTGCAATGTTAATATTTGCATATGTCAGTAGCTTTCTTTTTATTCATCATTGCAAAGCATTGAATGTGATTATTCCAGTTCTTAATAAGTTATTGTTTATATTTTTTCAGATAAAAAAGGCATCAGTTTTGTGATTGACAGTGTACATATTAGCATGCTTGCTGGGTCAAACTCATAACACCCCTCTTCTCCTTGGTTAAGTTTTTTCCTTTCAAGTGGTTTCTTGATGTGGTCAGGTGTCTCTGGTATGTTGTGGGCACACTGGCAGAGTTTCCATGTATGTGCACCTCAGTGCCAGTCTGTGTGGGCAGCAAGGAAGCCACTTGTAGGAGCTGTGTGAGACAGACAGGCATCTTTACTGGATTTAGCACATGATGATTCAGTGAATAGCAATTATTTTCAGTTTAAGATGGCACCTCCTAAATACTGTGATGAATATATTTGTTTTTCTGATGTCAGGACAATGGGTGTGTTGAAACTATTAAATGGAATAAAATCAGCTATACTGTTACTCACTGAAGAGTAAGAAGATCTCAAATCAAAGCTTCTCAAATAACCTCTTCAAAATAGCTGTGATAGTTTGGTTTGGGAATACTCACATGTTGAAACTTGAGAAATCACAGAGGGGAAGCTAGCAGGTGACAGGCTCAGGCCATTTTGCTGATCTTGATTAGGGTCATTTCCTGGAGGAAGAAAAGACACTGAAGCACATACTGAGGGTGAGAAAATGTACAATCCCAGTTCCAAAAAGGTTGGGACACTGTATAATATAAATAAAACACAATGTAGCGATTTGCAAATCTCATAAACCTATATTTTATTCCCAAAAGAACAAAGAAAATATATTAAATGTTGAAGGAGAGACATATTACTATTTCATTACAAACACTAGCTCAGCTTGAATTTGATGGCAGTAACACATCTAAAAAAAAGTTGGGACAAGGGAAACAAAAGGTTGGAAAAGTAAATGGTATTAAAAGAAACAACTGGAGGAAGATGTTGCAACTTCTTCAGTTAATTGCAACAGCCCAGTAATGTGACTGGGTATAAAAAAGACCCCCTTAGAGAGGCAGAGTCTTTCAGAAGTAAGGATGGCAGCAGTACAGTAATCTGCCAGAAACTGTCTACAAATTGTGGCGCAATTTCTAAATAATGTTCCTCAACAATAAAATTGCAAAGAATTTTAATATTACATCATCTACAGTACTTAATATAATCAAAAGGTTCTCAAAATCTGGAAACGTCTCTGTGCATAATTGACAAAGCTGAAAACCAATTTTGGATGCTCGTGATCTTCTGGCCCTCAGGTGGCACTGCAATGCAAACAGGCAAGGTTCTGTTGTTGCAATCACTGCATGGACTCAGAAACACTTCCAGAAATCATTGGCTGTGAACACAGTTTGCAGTGCCATCCACAAGTTCTATCATGCAAAGAAGAAGTCATATATGAACATGATCCAGAAATGCCACTGTCTTCTCTGGGCCAAATCTCACTTAAAAATGGACTGAGAAAAAGTGTAAAATTGTTCTGTGGTCAGAAATGTGAAATTCTCATAGGAAATCATGAATGCCGCATTCTCTGGACTAAAGAGGAGAGGGACCATGCAGCTTGTTATCAGCATATAATACAAAAGCCTGCATCTCTGATGGTATGGAGGTATGGTACTGGCAACTTGCACAACTGTAAAGGCACCATCAGTGCTGAAAGGTATATACAGGTTTTTACAGGAACACATACTCCCATCTATATGATATCTATCTATGATATATCAGGGAAGGCCTTGCAAATTTTAGCAATGCTAAATGCTAAATTGCATATTGCAGGTATTACAACAGCATGGCTTTAGAAGAGTCCAGGTGCTGGACTGGTCTGCCTGCAGTCCAGACCTTTCACCAACTCAAAACATTTGGCACATCATGAAATACAAACTACAAAGAAGATCCAGGACTGTTGAGCAACTGGAATCTTTTATCAGACAAGGATGGGACAGCATTCCTCTCCCAAAGGTCCAACAGCCGGTCTCTTCAGTTCCCAGATGTTTGTGGACTGTTGATAAAATAACAGGGGATGCTACACAGTGGAAAACATAGCCCTGTTCCAACTTTTTTTGAGAAGCTACCATCAAATTCAAGCTGAGCTAGTGTTTATAATGAAATATTAAAATGTCTCACATTCAACATTTGATATGTTTTTTGTAATCTTTTGTGAATAAAATATTGGTTTATGGGATTTGCAAATCATTGCATTGTGTTTTTATTCATATTTTATGCAGCATCCCAAGCTTTTTGTAATTAGGGTTGTTAAATACATTGAGCATAGAAAGCAAAGTGGCATTGCCTTGTGTAAATATACAACTACATATTGGAAATGTTTCAACTCAATGCTAGTTTAAACCTCACTTCCATCTTTTTTATAAATTTCTTTTCAGTACGTACAGCAGCAATGTGTTGTACCTGTACACAGTCCTTGTCCTGTTTCAGTCCCCTCCCCCAGCAACATTTCTTGCAACAAGCTGTCCATTTTGGCTTCACCCAGCAGCTGTGCTAAGTGAAGAGTCTCTACCATCTGCCATGCCACACTCTGCAGGGGAGGCAGGATCAGCAGGAGTTCTCCAAACCTTCCCCGCTGCGCACATGTTGCTTCTTCTAACAGAAGATGGGCCTGGAAACGCAGATGTCGAACCACCTGAGGGCTCTCCAGTCCAAGACAGTCTACAGCACAAAGATTAGAAAACCTTATGCGTATATAATATAAGAGTATATTCTTAAAATGAAAACAACGAACACACTTGGGTAAATCTTTCTCAGGGAACTGTTAACACTAAGTAGAAAGTATGAAGGAGCGAAACAGAGAGACAGTAATGAAAATATTAGCCTTAATTTTAACAGTACTGTTTCAGTGGTTTCAAATGAGAAAAAACAGCTTTTTGTCATTTTATGAAGTTGCACTAATTTTTGTGAAGGCAGGTTTTATTCTACAGTATGATTTAGCCTGCTAATAAATGAGAAAACTGCTTTAATATACTAAAGTAACAAAGCGTAGCTCTCTTGGTGGCAAACATAAAACTAATTTTATTGTAATTACATATTTTCATGGCAGTTGAATTGTGATTCACACTTTCTCTATATTTTAATTGTATCATATACAGGAAGTTGGCATGTTGCACCATAATGGAACAATGTGGGATGAATTAAACAGATCAGCTGCAGTTACAGGAAAATGTTTGTGAACCCTTTGAGACCTTCTATATTTTTTACATAAATATGTCCTAAAGAGAGAGAGAACCTGCTTAAAACAATGAAATGGGAAATGTTAGACCTTTTCATTTGTTAACTCAGAAAAATGACCTAAATTTACACACCTGTGAACGGTAGGGTGGCCAGATCCAGAATGGTTTGCAAACCATATGTTTGTGTGGGACAAGGTAGAACATGTTAGCAATCCTAGAGGTAGTTTGAAATTTTCATATCTAAATTAAAAATAAAAATACAAACTCTGTAGGTTACTGGATTGTCATTTGACATATAAAGGCCATATATATCACATTTGAAAGAAACTTTTCCAACTCTTTGGTTATGTAAAAACAATAGGGATAAAAGGAAGCTTAAATTTGTTAAATTTAAGTTTTTACCCCAGGCCATTTTCTTGCATGTCATTCACCCTCACCCTCCCCCAATTTACTGTACTCTATTTAATAAAGGCAAAATGCCAGAATGCCAGAAATAAATCTTTTTTTTTATTGTTTTAATTGTTTTATGTGATAGTTTTTATATAGTTCTATATTCTCTTTTATTCGACTGTTATTTTAGCTACCATTATTTTGGTAACCATCTCTGGGTTTCAGTAGAGATGTATCCATAGATTGGTATGTCCCTTTTGAGCCCTGTTTGATTATTTTTGCAATTTCTGGCCAAGTGTGATGCACACATATACTGCGTCACTTTATGCCATAATTTTCCTAGTGCGAATTGAAAAATAACTTACAAAAGAGAGAAAAACTCCATTTGTCAGCATATACTGACACTTCACTTCATTTCCAAAAAAAATCAAAAAATCCACACAGCTTGTGATTTTTGGTGACTTGTAACTTTCTCTGATTGGCATAGCAAGTTAACCTTAACTTTACCATAATAAAAACAACTGGGCTAAAGTGCATGGTCTGGGTCTTTAGGAGAGTGCATGTCCTGCAGAACCAGTCAAAATATGGGACATTGTCTCAAGATGTGGGACAAGGGAACCTCGTTGTTATTTAAACAGGGATCTATGAAAGACTGAAGAAATGCATCATGGTATGAGCAAAGGTAATTTCCAAAGACCAATGGATGTTTTGATGCTCATCAGGCTGGAAAAAGTTACATAACCATGGCAGAGCTGCAATGAAAAAGCCAGTGCTCCTCAAAAGAACTGCCCATCTGCAGTTGGGTAACAATTGTGAGGAAAAGCACTATGGCTGTTTGAAGATTGTTTTGTGGACATATGATAAAAATAGACCTTTTAAGTGTAAATTAGAAAGATTTTGTTTGGACAAAAGAAAACATTGCATTCCAGCATGAGAAGCTCATCCCATCTGTGAACATAGTTGTTAGGGCCCTAATTAATGCAACGAGGAGTACTGAATCATATGCTCAAATTTTAAAGATAAACATTTAACTTTGAACTGAATCTCAACTGACAGTCATGCATAAAGATAACAACCCTCAGGACACAAGTTGTTTTGACCAAAGAAAGATTTAGGGGAAAAGCAGATAATGTTTTGGAATGGTCAAGTCAGAGTCCTGACCTTCATTGAACAGAAGTATTGTGGAAGATATACATTATGTGATCATTTTCCTGAGTAAATAAATGACCAAGTCTGTTATATTTTTTATCATTCGTTTAGTTAGATTTTCTCTGTCTACATTTAGGACTTATGTGACAATCTGAGAATGTTTCAGGCAATATTTATGCATAAATGTAACAGATTTTAAGGGGTTCACACACTTTTACTGCCACTGTATTTTATGCATATGACAGATGTGATTACTTATGCTAAGTCTAAATTTGTGTATAGAAGAGTCAGGGAGAAAATGGACAATGTTAATTTATATATATGTATATATATAAATCCCCTCTCGCCCCTGCGGGCAGTCTATCCTTCAAGCTCGGGTCCTCTACCGGAGACCTGGGAGCTTGAGGGTCCTGCGCAGTATCTTAGCTGTTCCTAGGACTGCGCTCTTCTAGACAGAGATCTCGGATGTTGTACCTGGGATCTGCTGGAGCCACTCGCCTAGCTTGGGAGTCACTGCGCCTAGTGCTTCAATTACCACTGGGACCACTGTTACCTTCATCCTCCACATCCTCTTCTCTGAGCCCTTGGTACTTCTCTAGCTTCTCGTGTTCTTTCTTCCTGATGTTGCTGTCATTCGGTATCGCTACATCTATCACTACGGCCATCTTCTTCCGCTTTTCTACCACCACTATGTCCAGTTGGTTAGCCACCACCATTTTGTCCGTCTGTATCTGGAAGTCCCACAGGATCTTAGCTCAGCCATTCTCCACCACCCTAGGGGGCGTCTCCCATTTTGACCTTGGGACTTCCAGGCTATTCTCGGCACAGATGTTTCTGTATACTATGCTGGCCACTTGGTTATGGCGTTCCATGTATGCCCTGCCTGCTAGCATCTTGCACCCTGCTGTTATGTGCTGGATTGTCTCAGGGGCATCTTTACACAGCCTGCACCTGGGGTCTTGCCTGGTGTGATAGACCCCAGCCTCTGTGGATCTTGTGCTCAGAGCTTGTTCCTGTGCTGCCATGAT
>VUQH01077730.1:0-10423 GCA_015106775.1 Etroplus canarensis
GTTGGGGACACAAGCCCCTTTCACCATGGACGGTTGCGTCAGGAAGGGCATCCTGCATAAAACCCCTGCCAAATTATCAATGTGGATTAATCCGCTGTGGCTGAAGCTGTTTGAGCCTCACTGACTTCTCAGTGGATTTTAATTATCATTATTTGTTCAGTACAGCGAACCAATTATAAGAAAATGTATCACCACCTTTCCATACTTCACACAATACAGTAACCTGCCAATTGTGAGGAATCGTGAGCCGGATGAGCTTCTATGTCACCGATGTTCAGGTTTTTAATGCAACCCAGGTGACTCATTTGTGGGGGTGGGGGGCAACCTAAACACTAGAAAAAAGGGTTAATAATTCTGCCTTTGGTTGAAGTAAGGAGCAATAATTCACCCCTTGACGTCCTTAATTGGAGGAGGAAACGGCACAACCGAAACTTAACTGAACTGAAGGATAATCCACAGCTAATCTCCACAGGATTTTTCATTAAGCTGTTTTAACCCTCTGAGGTCTAAATATCCTCAAACTACCCGAAACACACATTTGGAGAATAAAGAGTCACTTTTCATTGCATTTTTCTCCCTTGATTGCCACAACTCAGGTCAGTTTTAAAAGTGAAAAATCACACATTTGGATAGCTGATAACTTGGCCTCTATAGGGTTAATCAAAAAAGTGTTTTACTTGCTGACTATTGCATTTTTGCAGCAGGAAACTGGACGTCTGGGGGGCTTCAAGAGCTAAACTTACAAATAAAAACCTTACATTTTAAACTGCTATGTTTGGTTTAATTCTGAAAAGAAATGACAGTGACAAGCCTTTATTATAATTCAATTCAATTCAATTTTATTTATATAGCGCCAATTCACAAAAGTCGCCTCGAGGCGCTTCACACTGTATGGTAGAGATATAACAGTGTTAAAAGGAAAACCCCAACAATCCGAGGCCCAGCAGGCCTCTAATTTGACTCTAAGCTATTCAGATAATATCTTGTATGATGCACTGAGACTCATGGAACAAGCCGGTCAGGCTTGGTGTGCTTGTGTGTTTTGTGGTGAAAGTATGCCAAAGTTCACAGCTGTGTGTATTCACTGGATTGTGCAATAATGTATGCCTGAAAGTGTCCCTCGCCCTCTGTAACTTCACTCTCAGATGACCACTGTACCGCGGGGCCAATGCAATGATGATAGCTGTGAATTTCTTTTACGAGCAGTACTGTATCGCCACGAGAGAAGTGGCCCCAAGTGGACTATCATGTTTCCCTCCTGACCAACTGCTGCTGGCCCAAAACTAATGCAATGAACCGTGGACAGCGAGCATCAGACGGACTCAGTTTTGGCATTCAGCCAGATTGTAGCAGGAACGCTGAGCTGAGGGTGGTCATTACACCCCTCACGTCATTCTAAGAAAAATGTGATTTTCTTTCTTTTCTTTAGAGGAAATCATTCCTGACAGCTTATTTCTAACATGTGGATTACTGACAGCAATGCATTCCTTATTTACGTACATAGTGGTATAACTCGTATATAAATCAGACATATGGGCTTGTGGAAAACTACGTCTGAGTGCTGTCATCTTGATTCTGTATGTGAAATTATGTGTTAAATGGTTTCACGTTGTATAAATAAGGCTTTAATAGGAGGTGGGTTATGTAAAAGCTTGTTTCAGCGAAGCATATTTTAAAAAACTGAGCCCAGATGTGCTCTTAAATCTCATAAAGGAGCTATTTTACTGGCTGCTGTCACAACTCTAGTGGTGTGCAGGGATCATGAAGATGTGTTCTTTTATGTTTTTTTTCATCCTGTGCTGTATGTTTATTATAATAGGGGTTATTTTAAAGTTTTGTTTTTTTTTCTGTCAATGCACATGTGTTGGTGTGGGAAGCCCGTGACATTCCTGGATATTTTCTTAACTGTGATTGCAAAGACTGGAGGCACTGCAGGCAGTATGCAGCAGCACCTCTAGTGAGCCAAAAGGCTAAGATGCAGATCCATAAATCATTTGTGTAACTGTATACTTATGTTGATATGAGTATTTGTTAGAATTTAAATGAAATATTATCCAGATGTCTTGTTTTTCTGCAGGGTTCAGTTTTTTGGTTACATTGAACTTTAATTAAGCCTCCTACTGAGCATATATCAGCAGTACAAAAACATACTATAATACTTATGTAAAAGAGTGGTTTTCAGCCTTTTTTTTTTCTTCAGGAGCAAGTTCACTCCCCACAAATTTTAGCAGTCATTAAAGGTACTTGTGGTAAACTTGTGTGTTTAAAAATTATTTGATACCTTTGAAAAATAACTAAAACTATCAACAGACTGAAGAAACAGCTGCTGTGACTTAAAGTGCAGATATTTTTATTGTGTTTAAAGGGTCTGTGTGTGTTATTTAGTGACATCTTGTGATCAGAATGGAGATTGCAACAACTGAATACCTGTCCTCACACCTCCTCCCTTTCCAGGTGTGTTGGAGAACCTAGAGTGGCCATCAGAGAACGAAATGGAGTCTTCAGTGATTACACCAGTCCAAAAGTTTTGTGTATGTAGATATAATTGGGAATTAGAAATGCGATTGTACTAACTAAGTTTTAGGAATTAGAAGTTCAGTTTTTTCCTGCAAAATAATAGATTATGGCTGATGAGTAATGGTAGCCATTCTGAGTCTGTTTGTCTGAGCTACTGTAGAAACATGGCAATGCAACATGGCAACTCCTACGGAACTGGACTAACACTGTCATATAAATATCTTATTGTAAGTGAACAAAAACACAATCATTATTATCCCAGAGTGGTTGTACACAATAAAAATAGAAATATGTATTTTACACTCAATTTTTGATAGCAGATCCTCACAATTATTACACACTGCTCCTTTAAAGAGATGCCAGCTGAAGTTGAGCTCAGGCCATGGTGAACTTGCATGTATTACCAATTTGTGTCACAAGATGGTGCAGTGATTCAGTGTAACCTTTATTTAAACATGCAAGTCATTAAGAGCACATTCTTATTAGAAATGCACAGGATTAGTAGATTAGACTGGTTTGCACCAGAAATACAAAATATTTGTAACTCTTAATATAAACAGCACTTTTTGGTTTAAAGACATTACAATACCACTCTCCACTTACTGGGGCTGCAGCCCTGACAGACATAAGCACTGTGCTCTTTTTGTGATAGGAAATACGCTTCTTCTCCTTTTGGCTGCTCCTGTTAAGAGGGTCGCCACAGGGGCTTACCCTATCCCTTGCATCGTTGTCTGTCACTCAGCCCTCTACATTTCTTCCTTTACTGCATCCGCGAACCTCCTCTGTGGTCCTCCTGTTTTTCTACTCCTTGGCAGCTCCATCTTCAGCATCCTTTGTCCAGTATATCCACTATTCCTCCTTTAAACATGTCCACACCATCTCAGCTTTGTCTCTCTGACTTTATCACCAGCCCGCTCAACCTGAGCTGTCCCTCTGATGTACTCATGTCTAATCCCATCCATCCTGGCCACCACCAGTGAAAATCTCAGCATCTTCAAGTCTGCCACCTCCAGCTCTGCCTCCTGTCCTTTTGTCTTCAAATAACAAGACAACCCCCCCCAAAAGGGAAGGGTTTAGCAGGTGGTGGCCATAGACCATTGCTCTCTCCTTATCCCTCCTGACTGTTTATATCTCTGAAAAGTGGGGCTATGATGGCATCATCATTGCTACTGCAAATTTTTCATGCTGGATTTTCAGTTTTGGCAAAGTGATAAACATCCATGAGATCTGGAACTAATTCAGTTTCAAGCCATTTTGAAAGTATGGTTTTGCCACTAGATTAGTTATCTCTATTCATTTTTTAAAATTACATTTTTAGCCATAACTCTGGCTAGTCTTCTGATCTGCATCTTCTTCTTCTTTCGGCTGCTCCCTTTAGGGGTTGCCACAGCGGATCTGCATAAAAAAATGATTGTGGGATCATTCACGTTCATGGTGACACCATGTCATGTCAGTAGCTATTGTCAGATTTTGGTAAGGCTGAATGCGTATAAAAATTGTCAGGGATATTATGGAATCAACTTTGCTGTTGCATATGTTGGTTTTTAATTATCCAAATTGCATAAGAAAAAAGGAAAAAAAAACAACAAAAAAATTACACATTGGCCCTAGCATCTGGCCTCACATCATGTCAAGTGGGGTCAGGTCAGGTCAGCATTCATGAAGAAATTGTCAGGTTAAACTGACATAGCCCCTGGACCAGAGTAATAACCACATTCAGCACAGGTGTATGGATGTGAACCTGAAGGAATGAAAAGCTAATTTCAGAGAAAAACAACATTTTCAGGATTAAAATACAACCCTTATTCTAAAAAGGTTGTGATGCTGCATAAAATATAGATACAATAAGGCAATTATTTGCAGATCTCATAAACCAATATTTTATTCACAAAAAGAAAACATACCAGATGTTGAAAGTGAAACATATTACTATTTCATGAAGAATATTAGCTCATCTTGAATTTGATGGCAGCAACATGTCCGTAAAAAGTTGAGACAAGGGCAACAAAAGGCTGGAAAAGTAAGCGGTACAGAATGAAACAGCTGGATAAACATGTTGCAATTAAGTTAATTGGTAATAGGTCAGTAATGTGATTGGGAATAAAAAGAGCACCTTAGAGAGGCAGGGTCTCTCAGAAGTAAGATGTGCAGAGGTTCAGCAATTACCCAGAAACTGTCAAGGTAAAATTGCAATGACTTTGAATATTCCATCATCTGCAGCACCTATGATCAAAAGATTCTAAGAATCCGGAGACAACTCTGTGTGCAAATGACAGCTGAAAACCAGTATTGGATGCTGATGATCCTCAGGCAGCACTTTATTGCAAACAGGCATGATTCTGTCATAGAAATCACCGCAATGGCTCAGGAGCACTTCCAGATATCACCGTCTGTGAACACAGTTGACCATGCCATCCACAAATGCAGGTTAAAGCTCTATCATGCAAAGACGAAGCCATATGTGAGCAGTATGGTGGTAGAGTGGTTAGCACTGTTGCCTCCCGGCAGGAGGGTCTGAGGTTCAAACCCAGGTTGTACTCTTCTGTGTGGAGTTTGCAAGTTCTCTCCATACTTGTGCACGTTCTCTGCAGCTCTGGTTTCTCCTGCCATTGAAAAATATGCTGGTGCAAAGCTGCCTGTCAGCTTATAACACTCTAGCAAAAAAGATTCTTAATCTCTAGAGTTCACTTCCTGGTTATATTAAAAAAAGCCATATGTGAACATGATCCAGAAACAACATTGTCTACTCTCGGCCAAAGCTCATTTGAAGTGGACTGAGGCAAAGTGAAAAACTGTTCTCTGGTCAGAAGAATTGAAATTCTTTTTGGAAATCATGGACACTACGTCCTCCAGACTAAAGGTGAGCGGGACCATCCCACCAAAAGCCAGGATCTCTGATGGTATTCTGGGGCATTAGTGCCTATGGTACTGGCAATTTGCACAATCAGGAAAAGCACCATCAGTGCTGAAGGGCATATACAAGCTTTAGAGCAACATATTCTCCCCTCTAGATGATATCTTTGTTATGGAAGGCCTAACAAAGACAATGCTAAACCGCATACTGCAGCAATTACAACAGCATAGTTAGAAGAGTCTGGGTGCTGGACTGGATTGCCTGCAGTCCAGACCTTTCACCAACTGAAAACATTTGGCTCATCATGTAACGCAAAATACAACAAAGAAGACACAGGACTGTTGAGCAATTGGAATCCTATAATAGACAAGAATGGGACAACATTTCTCTCCCAAAGGTCCTCAGTTCCCAGATGTTTACAGACTGTTAAAGGAAGAGTGGTTGCTACACAGAGGAAAACATGGTTGTGTCCCAACAACATGTTGCTGCCATTAAATTCAAAATGAGCTACTATTTTTCATGAAATAAACTGTCTCATTTTCAACATTTGATATGTTTTCTGTGTTCTTTTTTGAATAAAATATTGGTTTATGAGATTTGCAGGTTATTGTATTATTTTATCTATATTTTACACAGTTTCCCAACCTTTTAGGAATTGGGGTTGTAGTAAATTTATGAGAAAAAACTGACAGGCAAAAAACTACAACCTCACTCCCTGCTAAGTCCCTCCTGTTAAGAGGCAGCCTTTGACCATGAGGACAGCGAGGAGATGGTCAGAGGAGACTTTGGGGACACTGCAGGGCTGTTTTAAAGTCACTGACTGGCAGGTATTCTCTGATATGCATGGAGAGGATACTGATGGGGTCAAAGAACTAATCACAGACTATATTAAGTTTTACACTGATGCCATAATTACCCCAAAATCTGTTAAGTGTTACCCAGACAAAAAACCTTGGGTGAAAAAGGAAATCAAAGCACTCATTAACAGGAAGAAGAGGGCTTTCAGAACTGGAAATAGGGAGGAGGTGACAAAGGAACTAAAATCATCAATCAGAGTCACACAGTAGGAAGCTGGAGTGTAAACTCCAGCAGAACAATATGAGAGAGTTCTGGAGTGGCATGAAGAACATTATTGGTTTGAGACCATTCTCACTGCTTCTCTCTTCACCTCTACACCACAGACTTTAGCTACTGCACAGAGACCTGCCACCTTTAAAAGTTTTCTGATGACTCTGCAGTTGTAGGGTGTATCAGAGAGGGTGACGAGAAAGAATACAGGACAGTGTTTGGAAACTTTGTCACATGGTGCGAATAGAACCACATGCAGCTTAATGTGATGAAGACTAAAGAACTGGTTGTGGACATGAGAAGGAGCAAAACATCAGTGAACCCTGTTTCAATTCACAGGGTCTCTGTGCAGATAGTGGAGATGTTTGCTGTATCGGCACAGAGTTATTCAGAAGCACATTTTTTATGTAGTATGGCAGTTTATTTTTTAGAAATTGCTGTTAGGAAATTTCATGGCAGGATATTTTCTTGGCACATTGTGGAAGCCACAGCACCAATGGAGCATCAGTTAAATAGCACAGCCTACCTGAGTATTGTTGCTGACCATGTCCATCCCTGTATGACCACAGTGTATCCATTTTCTGATGGCTGCTTTCACCAGGATAATGCACCATGTCCTAAAGCTCACATCATTGTACTCAAATGGCCTCCACAGTCACCAGATCGCAGTCCAGTAGAGTACCTTTGGGATGTGGTGGTAAATTAAACTCTGCTGTTTTGGCAAACACAAGACCATTGAACTTTGAAGCATATTTTCTCATCCTTTTCACTCTTATGTTTTATTTACTTCTGCTGAACATGTTTTCATGTAACATCAAACCTGTTGTGAGTGTGACTCACTCATTTCTCCTGCTGTGCTGCAAAGCGGCACCAGATGCGCCTGTTCAACTTCACATCTGTAGCCGCAGTAATTACAATGATGACTGTGATATGTCAGCGGGTCGAGGGGAATTTTTTTAAACTTTGATTTACTCAAAGTGCCTGGTATTGCAATTTAAAAGGTTCACAGTGTGCTATTGTGATGTATTTAATAATCAGATTATACCAATTACGTTATTTTTCTTCCTGTTATGAGCTAACCATATTTACATGTTTTTAGAAATAAAATATAATACATTAATAAGATACAGGCACTAAGTGTTTTTTGTGCATTAAAAAGCTACTAAAAATGTCAGCTTGGTGTTCATGAAGTCGTAAATTGTAAATAGTTCATATGGGCAACGTCTTTTCCCTAAGGGCTAAATGGGCACCCGTTGGACAGCTGGACTGAAACATGGTACATGCAGTGCTGAATTATATTCATCTCCATGACTTTGGTAGACATTACAGGCTACCAGAAGGACTGGGTCCCATTATAAAAATAACAAGAACTTTCTGTTTTGGCAACTTTAATTAATTCCGACATTTGTTTGGACTGCCTCTCTCTCATTGATCCCTATGAACCAACCTCAGTAATTACTTCCTTCAAACCATTGACATGTTTATTAGACTTCATCCCTACAAGACTGTTCAAAGAAATCTTAACATTTATTAATGCTTCAATTTTGAATATGATCAATTTATCTTTATCAACAGGCTACGTACCGCAGGCTTTTAAGGTGGCTATAATTAAACCTCTACTTTAAAAGCCTTGATCTTAGCTAATTACAGACCGATTTCCAGTCTTCCTTTCATTTAAAAAATTCTTGAAAGAGTTGTTGCAGAACAACTGTGTGATCGCTTGCAGAGGAAAAGTTTATTTGAAGAGTTTCAGCCAGGATTCAGAGTTCATCACAGCACAGAAACAGCACTAGTAAAGGTTACTAATGATCTTCTTATGGGCTCTAACAGTGAAATCCTCTGTCTGCTTGTTCTTTTAGACCTCAGTGCAGTATTCGATACCATCAACCACAACATTTTACTACGGAGAATAGAAAACACTGTTGGAATTTATGGGAGTGCACTACGCTGGTTTGAATCTTTCGGAATTCCAGATTCCAATTTGTGCATGTAAATGAGTTTGAGATGACTTGAGCTTTGTGACATGGCACATCATTTTGCTGGAAGCAGGGTACACTGTGGTCATAAAGGGAGGGACATCTTCAGCAACAATATTCAGGCAGGCTATAGTGTTTAGTGTTTAAATGATGCTCATCTGGTACTAAGGGGCCCAAAGTGTGCCAAAAAAATTCCACACACCATTAAAACTCTACCGGCACCCTGAACAGTTAATACAAAGCAGGATGGATTCATCTACTTATTTTGTTAATGCTAAATTGTGACCCTTCCATCTGAATATTGTAGCAGAAATCAAAGCTTCTATTTTACAATTTTAATGAGCCTGTGCAAATTGTGGCCTCAGTTTCCTGTTCTTAGCTGACAGGAGTCGCACTCAGTGTGCTCTTCTGCTGCTGTTGCCCATCTGCTTCAAGGTTTGATGTGTTGTGCATTCAGAGATGCTCTTCTGCTTTCCTTGGTTGTAACAAGTGGTTAGTTGCCTTCCTTTCAGCTCAAAGCAGTCTGGCCATTCACCTCTGACCTATGGCATCAACATGACATTTTCTTCTAGAGAAGTGCCACCCACTGGAACTTTTCTTTGTTGGACCGTTCCCTGTAAACCCTAGAGATGATTGCGTGGGGAAATCCCAGCCGATCAGCACTCACTGATTTCAAATACTTATACCAGCCAGTTTGGGACCAACAACCATGCCATGTTCCTAGTCATTCACCCCAGTCAGTGTCTGACCTTACAAATGCTGTTCTGGAAGAACTGGGTGGGGACGCCGTATTAATGCTTATAAAAATGTACCTTCGGCTGCTCCCTTTTATTCTCCACCAAGGGGGTGCCACACCAGATGCCCTTCCTGACACAACCCTCCATAGTGAGAGGTGCTTCTGTCCCCACCTGGAATCAAGCTAGGGACCTTTCGCTTGTAAGACAAATGTGTAAACCACTACTCTACGGGACGCACTGTGCTTAACAGATATATTAGACCACCTGTCATAAAAACGAAAGAGACCATGCAGCATGATGAAGTGCTTTAATGCTGACTCTTTCCTTTTCAGTGAGTTCTCTATGTCTTATCATTTTGAACAGAATTGAGGAATTTCAAACGGAATTCCTTTTGAGTGGGATTTCATTTATTTGGTATGTTTATTTATGAAATGAAAGTAAAATATATAGACTTTGTGCTTATGTGCTTAGTCAAGCCCCCAGAGGCCCAAAAATCCTGGTAGTTACAGTTAATTATGGCTATTGGTAGCATAAATTATGCTTATTATTTAAAGAAAGCATAAAATTTTATGTTTTATCATGTTTAAAATGAGATATTGAGTTGTAATTAATGCAGAGAGGTGACAATCAGCAAGCAGCAGTATGGCTTCATGCCGAGAAAGAGTACAACAGATGCAATGTTTGCTTTGAGAGTGTTGATGGAGAAGTATAGAGAAGGTCAGAAGGAGTTGCACTGTGTCTTTGTGGATCTTGAGAAAGCATATGATAGGGTGCCAAGAGAAAAACTGTAGTATTTGTATGAGGAAGTCAGGAGTAGCAGACAAGTATGTGAAAGTGGTGCAGGACATGTATGAGGACAGTGAGACAGTGGTGAGGTGTGCAGTAGGAGAGACAGTTCAAGGTAGGGGTGAGATTACATCAGAGATCAGCTGTGAGCCCCTTCTTGTTTGCAATGGTGATGGACAGACTGACAGATGAGGTCAGGCAGGAGTCTCCGTGGACTATGATGTTTGCAGACGGCATTGTGATCTGTAGTGAGCGTAGGGAGGAGGTGGAAGAGAACCTACAGAGGTGGAGGTATGCACTGGAAAGAAGAGGAATGAAAGTCAGTAGAAGCACAACAGAGTAAATGTGCATAAATGAGAGGGTGGCAGGTGGAACGGTGAAGATGCAATGAGTAGAGGTGGTGAAGATGGATGAGTTTAACTACCTGGGATCAATGATCCAAAGCAATAGACAGAGCACAAGAGAGATGAAGAAGAGAGTTCAGG
>VUQH01077731.1:0-18037 GCA_015106775.1 Etroplus canarensis
GCAGTGTCCGTGATTACCAACAAGAATGTCAAATTTGGACTTGTCTGACCATAGAACACTTTCCCACTTTGAAACAGTCCATTTCAAATTGGTCTTGGCCCACAGGACACAACACCGCTTCTGGCCCATTTTCAAATATGGCTTCCTTTTTGCATGATAGAGCTTTCATTGGCATCTGCAGATGGCACAGTGGATTGTGTTAACCGACAGTGGTTTCTGGAAGTATTCCTGGGCCCATTTAGTAATGTCAGTGACACAATCATGCTGATGAGTGATGCAGTGTCGTCTGAGAGCCCGAAGACCACGGGCATCCAATAAAGGTTTTCGGCCTTGTCCCTTACGGACAAAGACATCTCCAGTTTCTCTGAATCTTTTGATGATGTTATGCACTGTAGATGATGAAAGTTGCAAAGCCTTTGCAATTTGATGTTGAGGAACATTGTTTTTGAAGTATTCCACAATCTTTTTACGCTCTCTTTCACAGATTGGAGAGCCTCTGCCCATCTTTACTTCTGAGAGACTCTGCCTTTCTAAGACATACCTTTTATAGCAATTCATGTTCAGACCTGATATCAATTAACTTAATTACTTGCTAGATGTTCTCCCAGCTGAATCTTTTTGAACTTTCTTGCTTTTTCAGCCATTTGTTGCCCTCGTGCGAACTTTTTTGGGACCTGTAGCAGGCACCAAATTTGAAATGAGCTTATTTAGTGGATGAAGGTGTGCAATTTCCCAGTTTGAAGATTTGTTGTTATCTATGTTCTGTTGTGAATAAAATATTGGCTCATGTCATTTAAAAGTCTTTTAGTTTTGAGTTTGTTCAAATTTAAAGAATGTCCCAACTTTTCTGGAATTTGGGTTGTATACACACACACACACACACACACACACACACACACACACACACACACACACACATATATATATATACTTTTTTTGGTCAAACACTTAGCTATCGTTGTAGGTCTCATGAGGTCTACTCTATCATCTTCCCCAACACTTGTGTGGTAAACAAAAATCTCTACCAAAACATTAAGTATGTTCATGTGAGCCCCACATTTGTGACCACTGCACCGTGGGTCGGATCTCAGTTTGGCTCATGCTCCTGTCCCTGAGGTCAGCCTGTGGATCCCCTGGCCCAACAATCACATCAGACCACTATCAGGCCCATATGAAGGCAATAAAAGCAAATTTAAACCAGATCCCAACTGGCTGTATATCCCCTTTTCTGTGTGCTTGTGCGTAAGAAAAGGTTAAATCATCTCCCTGCACACACACGCATACAGAAAATATTGTAATATCAGCCTGGGTGCATTTCTCCTCCAATTGTGTGTGTGTGTGTTTGTTTATATGTGTATTAAATGAAACGAAGGAGAGATGGAAAGAATTTTTTTTTAAAAGCCAGCATGCTGAGTGTCAAAACAAATGGAGGTAAAACCCTTTATTTTCTTCTCAGTATACATCACATAATCAACAAATACATTATACAGTACTTTAAAAAACAGAGTTTAGAAAACAACAATTTTACAAATCAGATTTGCTCAGGGAGTTTCTTGAAATTGCCTAAAATTGCAGTGGAAGTCCTGACTGAGCAAAAGTCTGTACTAAAAGACAAAACAGCAAGAAAGCAGATGAAAACACAATGCCAATAAACATTTTTTAAATGTTTGTGAACAAACAGTAGTAGCATTGATCAAAGCATTAAGGACTAAAAGTGAAAACACACAGGGAAAACAAAGTACAGCACTTCTTTTAGAGCATCTGTACAGGCATTCCTTTCAAGCCAAGGCCAGAATTTTCCTGGATGTGTGACACCACTGGCCTTTAGCCACAGAGAGAGAGTCTGTCAGTAGAAGCCCCCTCCAATATAAGGTCCACTGGTGATGAGTAAAAGCTAGCTCCAGCTCCTTTGGTGTAATTTAAGGTCAAGGGTCAATTTCCATTGGAACAACAGTGAGGATAGCATCTTCATTGCCACGGCGCACAACCACCCTTAAGGTGTCATCTCTCTTGATGGCAGTGCTGACATCCGTCGCTGTTGAAATTCTATGGCCATTGATTGAGATGATGACATCATGCTCTTTGAGTCCAGCACTGGAGGACAGAAGAAGAGATGATTGAGGGCTTTATAAATGGGAAAAATGTGTGCAAATAACATGAAATGTAATCTTTGTCTTTTGAACCTGGTAATTACAGTTGAGTTATGACATTTTGGCACAGTTCTAGCCTCTAAGGAGGTGTAGGTTTAGATGTTTATGAAGTCCAGCTGTTGCATGTCACCTCTCATCAGTCGATACACTTATTTTCTCTCAGTGTTCTGTCAGTATATTTACTAATAGAGAAAAAATACCACGAAAAGCGACATGAGAGATGATAATGAGGTTTATGTCTTTCAGCTTCTCCCTTTTTCCCATTGGGGTCACCAGAGAAGATGAATCCGCATGTGTGATTTGGCACAGATTTTAAACCAAATGAACTTTCTGATATAACCCTCCTATTTATCTGGGCTTAGGACCAGGAATAGGAGCACACTAGCTTGTGGACCCCCAAGGCTAGGCATGTATTTCATTCCAGTTGTGAACCAGGGACTCCATGTGTGTGGCAAATGTGTAAACAACTACATTGTGATCTTGATCAAACACTATGTAAGAACTTAAAATTGTCCACTGATATTGTACTTTTATCCTGTTGTTAATAAATCCCACAGCTGAGAAAGAAAACAATCACTGAAATGGTCCAGTGACAAGTATTTTTTTCTGCATCTGTTCTTAGTCTTTTGTTCCAAGCATATGCATAGCAGTTTATTTTTTCTCTGTCAAATACACCATTTACTCCTGTTTGCATTATGTTTTAAAAAAATTGTAAAAAAGAATGGTGTTTCCTCCCAGCAAGAAGGTCCTGGGTTCAAATTCACAGAGTAGCTGCTCTGTCTAAGGTTTGTATGTCCTCCCTGTACCTGCATGGGCTCTCGCCTGGTACTTTGACTTCCTACCACAGTCCAAAGACATGCAGAGTTAGGTTAACTGGCAGTACTAAAGGGCCAAAACACCAGTGACCCCTGTTTCCATCCAGGAGGTCTGTGTGGAGGTAGTGGAAGACTACAACTACCTCAGTGTTCAAAATTGGCAATAAACTGGACTTGATTAAACACAGAGAAGCCATCTATAAGAAGTGCCAGAGCCATCTCTATTTTCTGAGACGTCTTAGGTCTTTCAATATCTGCCGGACGATGCTCTGGATGTTTTATGAGTCTGTGGTAGCCAGCGCCATCCTCTACACTGTAGTGTGCTGGGGCAGCAAACTGAGAGTAGCAGACACCAACAGACTCAACAAACTGATCCGTAAGGCCAGTAACATTGTGGGTATGGAGCTGGACGATGCTGTCCAAGTTAAGGATAATATTGGACAATCCTTCACACACTCTCGCATGATGTGCTGGACAGGCACAGGAGCACGTTCAACAGCAGACTTATTCCGCCAAGATGCACCACAGAATGCCACAGAAAATCATTCCTACTTGTGGCCATCAAACTCTTTAATTCCTCCCTGTGACTCCTTGACAGTTTCATATTTTATATATCCATATTGTAGAAAGTGCTTAACTTTAGAGTTATTTCAATTCATACAAACAGGTTTATTTGTTTATTTATTTCAATCATAATTTTCTTACCTCTCAAATTTATATCTACTGCTTTTTAAATTTATACTTATTTATATCTAACTATGCATCTGTACTGTAATACATCCCCCTGGGATTAATAAAGTATTCTGATTCTGAATCTGATAATCTGGCCATAGGTATGAGTGTGAACAGCTGCCTGTCTCTTTCTCTGTTAGCCCTGCAATAAGCTGGTAACCTGTCCAGGGTGTACCCCACCTCTCACTCCACAGGGGCAGGGATAGGCTCAGTTGAGCAGAAAGTGTCCTCCATAGTGCAATGGTTTACAGATTTGCCTTACATGTGAAAGGTCCCTTGTTTGCAACCAGGACAAGACACAAGCCCACCCTTGGGGGTTGCAAGCCACTGTACTCCTAGTGCTGGTCCCAAGCCTGCATACATGGGAGGGTTGTGTCAAGAAGGATACCTTGTGCCAAATCACATATATGGATTAATCTGTTGTGGTGACTCCTTGTGGAAAAAGGGAGAAGTTGAAAGCACCTTCTTTCTGTTCAGTAGAAATAAATGTTAATGAGTTCAAGGGCCTCTGAGAGAGCAAGGGATTTGGAAATTGCTTAGGGACAGCTTAATAATTTTGGGGGGGTTTGAGCTTTTGATGATAAATGATAAAATTACTCAATTTCTTTCTCTTCTTACATACATTTTTACTGTACTTTTGATTTTAGTAGGAAGAAAAAGAAATACCACTCCAATTTAATAGTGCAGAGATAACACGCTGCCATTTCATATAAATGTAATTAACTCTTTTTGGTTTGTTTACATGTCTGTGAGCATGTAAATCAGCATCTGTTGTAGGAATTTTAATGGCAGGTTGATAATGATCCAATGATGGTGCATCCGGGTTTGTGTTTTTTACAAATAAAAACATGAAATAAATGAACTCTTCCAATAAATAAAACAACAAACTAGTAAAACTGGGATCACGCAGAGACAGACCGAGACAGTAACCAGCAGTGATTAATAGCCATCTCTTAGTACAACTGCTTAATCATAGCCGCATGTGAACACAGACCACCATACCTTCACTTGCAGCATCATCTGTTAGCAAGACTGAAATGCACAGTTTGTTGCACTCAGCTGCTATAGAAACAGTTTCTCCAGAATCAAGATTTCCAAAGGTCATAGACAAATATAACAGAGTGATATCAAAAGTGTAAAACTGCAGCCAAGAAAAAAAAACTGAGTATAAAAGGAACCACAGAAATGCTATTTTGCAAAAAGTTGGGTGATTTAAGCAATGAGTAAACACTGATGAAGCCTTGTAAGAGAGACCACTGTATAGTGGGCTGGGTGAGCAGGCGCAGGAAAACCACAGTGCAGCTACTAACCTCCCCGCATGAGGTTTGAAGGAAATAGCTGACCTCAGCGTCTCCCGCGCCCTACTCTGCTGGAGTTGTGGTGGTGGCTGATTGGAGTGGGCTGCTATTGTGGGAGGAGGGGGATATTTTAGAGGGCCAGGCACTCTAGGCATGCTGGAGTGAGCCATGAATTAACATCCTAGTTGGAAAGTTGTATAGAAAGAGCTGGGTGTGTGTGCATTTTACAGTTAAACTATCAGGGGGGAAAAAAGAAAGGAAATGAAATATACAATCTGTTTGCATTGGGAAAGGGGAGCAGGGGCTGTATGCAGAGTGATGAGAGTCTTGAGTGAATTAACTGCAGATGTCTGGCATTAAGCGCCAAAGACAATATCCCATAGTTTCAGAAGAGTCAGCGAGAACTTCCATTTGCACTTCACATCACATACAGTTAAAATCAAGGTAACTTCTACTGAGCCAGTGGCTTTGGAACCATATAATGTATTGCTTACAGTGCAGCTGGTGTCTTTGCAATGACCTCCATAACATAAGCTCCTGAGGTGATGTCAGGGAAGTCACGATGTCGAGTCTTCAACTCTTTGGCTAGCCTAGTGGTAGAAAAGGAAGGAGGGAGAATTTACCAATGTACCACTACCACACACAAAACAAGTAAGTTAAAAGTTGCTGTTTCCTGTTGCTTGAGTATAAAGAGTTTAATTTCATACATTCTAGAGACTGAATGCACTGATTACGTACATAAAAATGTGCAACTTACGCTGGAGTGAGAGTCATCATCCTCACACCAATATACTTCTTTTTAGCATCTGGTCTCCCTAGAGATGGATGACAATGGACAATCATTCATCCTCTCAACTTCAACTAGTACATAAGTGCTGTTTGTATTACTTTAGATCACTTTAGATTTACTTTAGTTCAGGCTACATGTATTTTTTTTCTATTTTGCAGATGTATCTATTTAATGATCCAAGGGACTGAAAAATCCATTTCAGTTGGAAGTTACATACAAAATACATGTGTAACTGCCAATAAAAATAGAAACAATCTGATTTAAATTTGGCTGATCTCCCCCCAAATTTTTTAGCTTTTCAAACTGTTCCGTACTGACCATTTGTATAAGAACATCTGTGATTTCACCATGGTAATCAAACTTGTCAAGGATCATCACTGTGACGAGAGTTGGGCCTCTAGCTATGGACCAGCGATCAAATAGCAGTTTTCAGTGGTAGACCATCAACTTGAAGTTGTGCTGTAATGTCCTCAGGTGCCAAAGGAAGAACGAAGAGTGCCATGCATACTAGTTTATAGTGTGTTGAAAAGGTGACTCAAAACTCTTCACTGTCAGCCCTGTCAGAGCCAGATCTGGCTCCCTGTGATTTTGTTCGTTTCTCCCAAATAAAATTTAAGTTGAAGGTTCACTGCTTTGACAAAGTAGAGGAGATCCAGTATGCACAGCAAATGTGCTCATGCAAGTGGTCAGAACAACACTGAGAGTGATTCACACATAGCTGGAAGCCAGAGGTGCACAAGGGGACAGTCCTGAAGGGGATATCAGGTGCTTTTCTTAGTTGGAGAACTTATGGATTCCACTGTTTCTCAAACACTCTTAAAGGTAAAGAGTGAGAAGAAAAAGCAGAAAAGGAAAAAAAACATGCTGTTTTTTTTTCCTTTCAAGTTTATTACAATGTCAAAATTTTATTAGGTAAAGCTGGGCACAGATTCATAAAGCTGTAAATACAGTGAATATATCTCAAATGAGCACACAGAGATGATAACTGCAGAACTGGTGTGCTGAATTATAGCTCATTTAACTGAGATCTTGCTCCAGATCTTTTGCTTTCTACACTTGGAATGATTGAAGAGAGCCAGTAAAATGAAAACATTTATGAAGTGTTAGTGAGAGCTCATACCTCTGGACTGTCTGTCGTATGACTCGGCCAGGAACTGTCGAATCTTGTCAGAAGGTATGGCAAAGGAGATGCCCGCCGTCACCTTTAACGTGTTGATCCCAATCACTTCACCATCCTATGCCAGTAAACCTCAACTCAGTGACTGTAAACAGTGACATATTTTATGGACTTAAACATCATTGTAACTTAAGAATTTTACAGTGGCTTACCAGATTTACCAGAGGACCCCCAGAGTTGCCGTACTGTGGACCAAAAAGATACATCACTTATTATCTATGTTTATGAGAAAAACCAAGTATGCAAAATTATAATTCATCTTTATCCATTCACATTGATGATGGCATCAGTCTGAATGTAGTCCATGTCGGAATTGCGAAGGCCCAGCTCTCTGCCCCCTCGCTGAGTGGTGCTGACAATTCCTGTAGTAACTGTATTCTGGAGGGAAAATGGGCTGCCAATAGCAACCACAAATTCTCCTGGTCGCAGATCTGATGAACGGCCCAGCAACAGCACAGGAAGCTTGGTCTGCAAGTGGGGCACAGAGGGTCAGTGTTTATATTACTAGAATATATATCTTGCAGGAAAAGAATATTTATTAGCCTTAATAATATGGCTTTAGGGAGGCAATGGTAGCTGGTCTATGATGGCTTGCAAACTGGTACATGCATTTATGTCCAACTCAGACTATATTACATCCCTTTAAAGTGATCACCTGACTTAGTCAAATACTTTATGAGCAAATAGACTTCCATCAGCTTTTGTGTTTTGTATGCTAAACTAATATGGTAAACTTGTTAACATGTTAATATTGTCACAGCATTTACATTTTATATAAAGTTTGATAAAGCTGTTTAGTCTTGTTTACCTTCTCCACAAATATATTTTTTTGGCCAAACTTTGTACTCTGACATATTTAATACGCCATACGGACAAAAGTATTGGGCTGCACATCTTACTCACTGAATTCAGGTATTTTATTCAGTCCCATTGCCACAGGTGTAAAAAATAATTTGTGTAAGAACGGGTCATTATGACGAGCTCACTGAATTCCAGCGTGGTACTGTAATAGGATACCACCATCGCAACACGCCAGTTTGTGAAATTTCTTCCCTCATAGATATTCAACGATCAGCTGAAAGTGATATTATTGCAAAGGGGATGCAAGAATTTCCAGAGAAAATTGTGATGGGACTCTTGCTGCTGCCATCCAGCATCAGTGCAAACACTGTGTACCAGGAGCTTCATGACATGGGTTTCCATAGCCAAGCAGCTGCATGTAAGCCTTACATCAACAAGCACAATGCTAAGTATAGGATAGAGTGGTTTAAAGCACGATGCCACTAGACTCTGGAGAAGTGGAAACATGTTTTCTGGAGTGACAAATCATGTTTCTCTATCTGGCAGCCTGATGAACAAGTCTTGGTTTGAAGAATGCCAGGAGAATGTTACAGCCCTGACTGCACTGTGCCAGCTGTAAAGTTTGGTGGAGCAGGGATAATGCTATGGGACTGATTTTCTGGGGTTGGCCTGGACCTCTTAGTTTTTGTGAAGGAAAAGTTTAATACTTCACCTTACCAAGACAATTTGGACAATTGTGGAAACAGTTTGGTAAAGGTCCTTTTGTGTTCCAGCATAACTGTGCCCCAGTGTACATAACAAAGTCAGTAAGGGCATTGTTCGATAAGTTTGGTGTGGAAGAACTTGATGGCCTGCACAGAGCCCTGACCTCAACTGGTATAGACATATTAGTGTCTGATCTCACAAATGTTCTTCTGGCTGAATGGGCAAAAATTTCTATAGACACACTAAAGTCTTGTAGAAAGCCTTCCCCAAGAGTACAAGCTGTTATAGATGCACAGGGGACCAACTCCATATGTCAATGCGATGTGATCAAAGCACCTGTATATGTAATGTGTAAATGGCCCAATATTTTTTTCATATAGTGTTGAAGAGGGAAAACACAACATTACAACACTTATTTGCACAATTCGGTGAGGAAATGGTAGTTATTAACCCCATGAAATCTAAGTCATCACAGGTTTTAACCCTACCCTAAACCTATACTTTGAAGAAGCCCAAAACTAACTTTTTTTGAAAAAAAAGAATGTGAATAATTTTGGATGTGTGTAGAATGATTATTTTCTTGATTCCCTGACTGCTAAGACTTAGGAGAATAATTTAATAAAAACAAAAATACAAACTCCGATTACTTTCCATTAGAGTTAAGATTAGGGTTGGGGTCACCACCAATGATAACGTAGACCAAATGTTTAACATCTAAGTAGATGAGTATGCCTTAAACAGAAAGCCCCACTGCCAGCTGCTTCTTTATCCTTGCAGTGGACAAGGCTTTCAATCCAAATATTGCAACCATCTCAAATATAGTTATACACAGAATAACAAAAACATGGAAAGTGTTGAAATCAAACCTGTTACATGGTCCAAATAAAGCTGAGTAATAAAGAATCAATGAGGAATTAAGTGACCATATTTGGCCTGCACACAGAGCTCTAAAAGAAAATCATGAGTTCAGTGTTGTTGAAGTTTCAGTGAATTGCAATCACTCAGCTGAGCTTTAAAGGTTTCTCATGATCTTGTGTTTTATGAGAGGACAGAACTAAAATAATTACAGCTAAACCACAAGTCTTCCAAACACAACCCACTCATGGCCCTACTCCCACACAAAAACAATTACTCCTTTAAAACCACAGGGGGAAGGGAAATTTATGCCAAACAACCTAAAATACTAATAATCAAGATCAAAAGCTTATTTGAAAGCGCAGCCCAACTGAGAAATCATTCCTAATGGTAAATGGGTGCCAACAGACCACAGATGCTGGAAAATGGACTGACATACAGTAAATAATGAGTACTTTAAGCTATGGTTGGGCTTGTTACACTGGGTGGTGGAAACCAGGCTACACAGAAAAAATATATTTATCCCTCCACAGTGACAGTTTCCTTCTTTATATGAAATCATCTCTGCTGGTTAGTCCACTGTCAAAGCATTAGCAATGCCAGATCACTAGAGTTTGTACCCATGAACCTGCAGGCAGGTGAGAACTGTCTGAGTTAGGGTGATGAGAGCCTGACAAACTAAATGAGGGGCAAACATTGTTTGTGTGGGACATGTTAGCAGCAGCTGCAGCAGTTGCTAGTAGTTCCCATCATACTCACTAAATTCTGCAAAGCCTGTGACTTTTTTGTGACTTGTAAGTTTACCTGTTTGACATAGCATTAGGCAGCCTAATCTTGACTATAATAAAAAGCCTTCTCTGCATCAGGTAAAATCTAGACTTTAAAAAAGTGCCTTTCCTGCAGAGCCTTTCAAAATGATGGACATTGCCAAGATGTGTGACACAAGGACAAGGGATAAAAATGTTGTGCAGTCTCACATTAAGTGGGACATCTGGTCACCCTAATCTTGGGTTGGGGGGGTGCCTATCCCAAGTGCTCTTTCTGTGTATCCATTTTGATTACTTAGGGTTCTAAATAGGAGCCACAGGAAGGTGAATGTTCACAGGGACAGTAGCACAAGTTAGTATGCACAGACAAAGGAATCACGCAATAAGCAAATTTCAAAATGTATTATTCTCAGTCCCAAATCTGGCCACACTGGGTGCAGCTATAGGGCACATGGTTGAAAAGGAAAACTGTATGCTGAAGACTAGAGCCCTTTCTGCAGGGGCCTGGGTGCAAGTCTGCCTCAGACCATTTTCTGTGTGCCCTTCTCCTCACGCTCTACCTCCACCCTCCTGTCCACTCCCCCACTTTCATGTCCAATAAAGGCTAAAAATGCCAAGAAATATATCTTAAAAAGAAAAAGAAAAACTGGACACATCACTGCCAATGCAAACATTTCCTCTGTGGATGCATGCAGATGTACAGTACTGTGCAAAATCTCAAGCTACAGTATCTTTCTTTTCTTTATATTTTGCTTCCAAGAAGCCAAACTTTTTTAGTAAATTTTTAAACGTGATCTTGAGCAATAATTTTTCTCATTTTTCTTTGGACACTGGTGGCTTTTTTACTCATTTTCAGTCCAGTTCTTGTACCTAACCATTTTCAGAGGATTTTTTTTTTTTTTTGCTTGCTTGCTTGTTAACCCATCTTACTCTGACCTATGAACCATACAAGCAAAAAGGCATCTAACACAAGGAATGAACACTTTTGTGTCTACACATAAAAGGAAACTTGGCAAAGAACTAATTTTGTCTTTAATTGCTTTTTTAACAGTGGCCTGTTGCAAAAATAGATCATTTGTTCCCATTTCTTTAGTTGAATATTTGAAAAATGCCAAGATGACACAGTATGAAAGACGTCAAATAGTATTTTTGCACCAACAAGGTGATTCGAAAGAGTTATTAGCCAAAAACTTGGCATATCTTGGCATGGTGTGTAGCGTGTCCTTAGAAAATCTGATTAAACTGGACAGGTGGAGGACCAAAAAAGAAGCAGCAGGCCTAAAAAACTATTTACAGTAGATGAACAGTCTCTGAAATCATATCCTTAAGAAAAAGAAAAAAATCCAGCACAGACATAACTAAGGACTTGAGAGATGCAATGTGGCCCTTCCGTTGATCCATGTACTGCTCAGTGAAGCCTTGTCAGAAATGGTCTCAACGGAAGGGTGGCATTCAAGAAGCCATTCTTGAGAAAGGGAAACAGTGAGAAAAGGCTGAGATATGCCAAATTAAACAAGAACTGGACAGAAAATCAGTGACAACAGGTCTTATGGAATGACGAATCCAAATTTGGAGTTTTTGGTTGTCTTTTCACTTTTCAGCATGCCACTGATTTCCAAACACACTTCCAATGCAGTAAAAGCCTACCTGGATAGAAGAGCACACAATGGAACACCATCAGTCTTGGACTGGCCTCTCCAGAGCCCAGACCTCAACATTACTGAAGCAGTGTAGGATCATTTTGAAAGGAACTAAAGGAAGCAAACTTCAAAGAAGAGCTTTAGAATGTCCTTCAAGAAGCCTGGGGAACTATTCCTTAAGATCACTTAGAGAAATAACAAGACAACTTGCCTAAGAGAGTTCAGGCTGTGTTTAAAAATAAAGGTGGTCATACCAAATATTGACTTTCAGGTTTGTTAGAATTGTAGAAACCCTGATTTTGCCTTACTGTATTTACATTCATGATTGCACATTTTTCAATAAATCACTGCACTCATTTCCCATTTTTACAGCAAAATATAAAGACATGAGGGGTGGCTCAAGACTTTTGCCCAGTACTGTAGACAAATTAAAGACACCTGATTTACAAACTAGTGGAAATTTATTTAAAAAATTAAACTGTGCAAAAATGTAAAAGACAAACTTTTCAGTAACAGTGTGGTAAACCTTTCTGTAAATGATCTCAGCACTGAAGTTATTATTAGAAGATGACAAAGGTAATAATAACCAGTAGGTGAGGATGAGAAAATTTCAATCTTACCACTCTTAAACACACACAGATGCAGAAATGCAAACACACCTAATGCAAATGTGAGAGGCTGTGTTCCCAGTTAGTGTGGACTTGTATAAATATTGTGTGAGTTGTTACAAAGAAATATGGCACACACACACGCGCACACACACACAAGCAAAAGAAGTGCATACATAATCCAGCAAACAAGAATTTGGCATGTGCAGGCACACACAGACACCTGACACAGGAATTGCAATCTGCATAATCACTCTAGCTCCCCCTCTCCAGTCACACTCCATATGAGATAAGAGTATAACCAGATGGAGACAGAAAAAAACACACACACATGCAGCTGAGTGAGAGAGGGGGGACATCAGGTGGATTCGAGTCCCTGCCAAGGCGTTTTGGACTTAGCCATTGCCTGTCACCATGATTATGATAACAGTTAGTGATACTGGTTGTGTCATGGTGACTGTTGCTACCTTGCCACCTTCACTCCAGGCAATATGATCTGACTTTAATAAATGCAAGCTGTTCGCTGCTTGTAGAAGTTTCAGTCTGAACCTGGGTCACACACACTCACGCAAAATCACACCGCATTCACAAAAACCATGTACATAGAGGGTAAAATGCAGGAACTGGCCGACACCTTAGTGAGAAGGCAGAACAAACACTGAATGAGTAGCTTCCCCAAAAGTCTTAGAGACCCCTAGCTTACATATCACTTACTAATTGTTACTAGTCAGCAATCTGGAATCACTTGTGGAAAATCATCTTGCCATGTGAGTCCACTTCGTCTGACCACCCAAGTGACTCACCCTGCTATTTCAGATGCACTGGTACTTTACCAAAAGACAGTATAGCCACACTTTTAGGAAGGAGGTAAGGTGAAAGAGGGGAACAACAAACACCACAAACCACAGGAAGAGAGTCTGAGAATGTGAGACGAATGAGTAAAACAAAGTTACGTTGGCAGGAACCAGCCAACGTAACCAGTTTGAATATTTGAAAAAAGAACCATAGCCGCTGTGAAGTTTTTTTTTAAAAAAGTCTGATCTAATGTGGTCTATAAGGACAGACTTTTTCTTTTTGAAATGAAAGGCTCTTGTTTTGTTAGGCTGGAGACTACTTCATTACCTCACATGATGGAAACGATGCCATAGATTTTTTCCTTTCTTGTCCAAAAAGAAGCCACTTTTTCCACATTCTTGAGTGTTTAGATAAGAGAGATAAGTGGGCCATCAGATGGAGGAAAGGAAATCTAAACAGCTTTGTTTATATAAACCAAAGATGCAGCTGTAAGGGACACATACTGAGAAAAATGCCACGCTCTTTTAAAAAGAGTTTTTACTCAGCCACCTGCACACAGATTTGGCAAAAGGGCAGTATGATGGATACACTTGCTGACAAACCTACAGAAAGTCTTGAAAATAGCTATAAGAGTTGTTATGGGGATTTATCATTATTTGATGTTGAAGCTTTGGTCGTTTGGAGCCTCATTTAAAAGCCATTACACTAACTACCTTTTTATGACTAGACCAGGTGCAAACTTTAACTCTAGGCAAACTAAGACGGACTGTGGCTTAACAGTTTCTGAGGCACATGTGAACACACATATAATCACTCAGAGAAAGCGAGGAGGTCACCTGGGCATGAACCCTCGCAAAGTGAAGTCTATAAATTAAAACCCACACACCTGGCACTGCTTAGATATACAGCTAGGCCACTTCCGAATACACACAATCAGACATAGAAACTTTGGTTGGGTCAGTGTACTGTATAAAAGCTCAAATGCAGTCACTAGGGCTCTCTTCAAAGCAGGGAGTCATGCTTTTATAAGCACTACTGTACACATTTCAGAAGTATACTAAGGTATGGGGTTTTACTGCTGAGGTCTGAACTTGTGCCCTCAAGGCTGCGCTGATGCAGATAAAAATGTGGCAGGATTCAGCACGTTCATGCAGTACATAACATCAAGCAAGGGAATCAGCAGATCAGACTGTGGCATCTGAAAGAAAGCTATGCTGAATGTGTGTGTTTGTAGTCTGAGTGCTTGCATGACGTGTAAGGGACTCATTTATGTGAATAACTCTAAGCAAAAAAAATAAGGTAACCACTCAACTAACTAAATATGTAAAGTCGTAGTCAAAACATAAAATAGGTCTTTCCTCATTTTGTAGGTATCCACGTCACAGTGGGTAAAACCATATCCTTGCTGACATAAGCACGGAAACCACTATAGGTTCCATATGTTATTAAAAAGGTTTTGGGTCTGAATAAGAGCAAACATATGTCTGCAAGTTTTGCGTGTACGTTTCACTCCGTGTAGCTTTGCATGAAAGATCAAGGGGACTAGAGGGCATTTCAGTTTTGGCTAGACACCGCAAAACTTTGAACTGAGCAAATCCCAGTGAGGAGAGCAGATGAGGTCTAGTGTGTCCATTTACTCCAGGGAGACGTCTGACAGTATGCATGTGTTCATGTCTCTTTTACATAAAGTATTAGGTCATACCTTTATTTATGTGGGTTGGCGACCTCTTTGGGACTGACCCAACCTCTTGGCTAGTGTGTGCCAGAATGTGCCTTGAGCCATGTGACCCTGAACATACAGTAGTAGGAGATTTAGAACATGGATCAAGTCCTCCAAGTCAAAAGACAAAAATACTGGACATCACAAATGGCAAAATGACGTCATCTGAACCAAGATTGTTAAATATCAATGCCGACTTTACTGTTATGAAACCTCAGTGGTTTAAAATTAAAAATTACTTGGGATTTAGGAAAAATACACAAAGGTGTGTGAACCAATTGCAGTCATGCTTAAAAGAGCATTAAAATTAGTATTGATTGCCAGCTTTAAACAGAAAGTAAAAGGTTGTATGATTTATTGTGTGTTTTATAACCATCTATCCACCCCAACATTCTTCCTACTACATCTTTTTCAGTGGCATGGTACTAGTGTTGATAATGATAGTGGTGCCACTTATGCCTGGTGTCTTTTGAGAACCAGCCCAGATTTCAACTGGTTAGAGAAACCATATTATGTAGCCTTACACAGTGAAATTTATATAATTAAGAGCGACTAACATCGATGTTTTTTCAAACTTGGGCTCACCAACTTGGTGGCACCATGCCAATGCCAGCTTTTTGGCACCAGTCAAAATCGTGACACCAGGCCTAGTTACTACAGCTGTTAGATTTGTTTGAATGTAAATCTGCCAATTTGGGCACCTGCTGAAAGCACTCATTTTCCTAGTTTCCTAAAAGTTTCAAGATAATAGATGCTTCAGCGCGCCTTCTTATTTGTCAGAGCTCCTTAAGCCTCACTGCCCATCCAGAGCGCTGAGGTCAGCTAACCAGCTGTTTCTAGTTGTTCCGAGAGCTCGACTTAGAACTTGTGGGGATAGAGCCTTTTCTGTAGTGAGACCCAAACTGTGGAACAGGCTACCTTATCAGGTCAGAGCTGCACATTCTTTAGAAAATTTTAAATCACTACTTAAAACCCATCTTTTTACTATGGCATTTAAATCCAGCTAGGCAAGCTATTTTGGCCTTTTAGCTTTATTTTATTTTAATTTTTACTTTGATAAAATGTATGTATTTTATTATCTGTCTTATTCTGATTTTATTGTTACTCTTATCATTGTATTTATTGTACATACTAATATCTTAAGTGTGTTCATTTTTATTGTTTCATTTCTTTTAACTGACGTTAAGCGCTTTGGTCAACTGAGGTTGTTTTAAATGTGCTATATAAATAAATTTGTCTTGACTTGACTTCAATGTTTCACTAATCCTAGCAAAAGTGAAACCTATTGTACCTTTGGCTGCTCCCTTGCATTCTCCACCAGGGTTCACCACAGCGGCTTAATCCACATTGGTAATTTGGCAGAGGTTTTACACTGGATGCCCTTCCTGACATAACCCTCCATGGCGAATGGGGCTTGTGTCCCCACCTGGAATCAAACCAGGGACCTTTTGCTTGCAAGGCAAACGTGTAAACCACTACACTACGAAGGACACGATCAAAAGTGAAACCTGTGACAGTAACACAGTTCCCATAGGCCTTATGTCTCTGGGAAAAAATTATGAACTAATTGTCTTTATATGATGGGATAGTATCCCTGTAGTGTAGTGGTTTACACATACACCTTACAAGTGAAAGGTCACTGGTTCAATTCCAGGTGGGGGCACAAGCCCCTCTCACCATGAAGAGTTGAATCAGGAAGGGCATCCGGTGTAAAACCTCTGCCAAGTTACCGATACAGAATAATCTGCTGTGGCAACCCCTTGGGGAGAATACAAGGGAGCAGCAGAAGGTACAAACAAAGTCTTTATATGGTGGGGTAACAGAATTCCAACCAGGAACTAGAGTCCTAGGCTGAACTTAAAGCATGACATAACATCATGGTGGTGTAGTGGCTAGCATTGTGGTTCCTGGTTCAAAACCTGACTATGTTCCTTTTGTATGGAGTTTATGTGCTCTCCTTGTGCCTGCGTGGTTTTCCTCTGAGTGCACTGGCTTCCTCCCACAGTCCAAAGACATAGATGTTACAGTAGGTTTACTGGTGATTATAAAATGGCCAGAGATTAGAGATAGTCAAAGAATAAAGCACTGTGTAAATGCATGGTTAAATGTGACTCTAGCTATGACATAGCTTTAACTTATTTTGTACACTAGTTTTCAGATCTACCAATATATCTACAAATTATGGGGCCCATAGCAATGACAATGTACATTTAAATGCAGAGTTTTCCTGGCTCAGAATGGGCTTTTGGGGGTGACAACAAAGAAGAGCATTTTTTGAACATCTGATAAATGTCTAATGTGTTTGAATAAATAAAACTTACAAAAACATGAAGAATTATACTGTTCAAAAGGAGCATCTCTTTTTAGACAAATCCACTCATTAGAGAGTAGCCTTGATTATTCAGATTGTGATCTGTGGATTTGTTTCCTACAAGACATGTCGCTGTTTATTCATTTTTGAATGTAAACACTGTAAGGACACACACATCTGCGGTAAGTATACTTGGTTTCACAGGAGGGTTTCAAACCAGTCCAAAAGCATGTCTCCTTTTTCATATGCCACTGGGACAAATGTGTCTTTTTTCACAAATTTGAGTGGCTTAACCTTTAAACATGGGGTTCTGATGATATATTTTAGACTCCCAGCTGCTTTTAAAATAGCTTGCAGATGTCACATATTTATATAGCCAAGGATGCATCATAGCCTTGTGGCATTAGGGAAACAATAAAAGTTATGGATAATTAGGACTGTCTCGAATTCACTGGGCAAGGGCAAGACTGCTGCCTAGAAAACCATTACACAGCCAAATAGTAGGCCAAGATGTGTGCAGCAAGGCCAAGCAGGGTAAAAGTGAAAGTAGACATGTGTCCATTTTTCCTTGGCTCTTTTCCCATCTTTAAGCATGGGAACCCTTTTGGTTATAGGGGGGAAGAGATGAAAGAGAAAGGATGGGTCAGGAAGGGAGGAGGATGTGATTCATTTCCTCTTTGCCTGTCTCCAAAGGGCGACACGCAGTGCCTTTCCACTGGCGGAGAAATGTGCCCTCCATGTCCCTGCAGTGAGCAGTCTTAAACACACACACACACACACACACACACACACACACACTTATAATGATTTGAATAATTGATTTTGTCTATCACTGTGGTTAATTGAGGGACTACAAATAAAATGTAATTCCTG
>VUQH01077732.1:0-18607 GCA_015106775.1 Etroplus canarensis
TTTTTTTTTTTTTTTTTATAATTTTTTTTATTTTTTAAAAAAAAATAAATTTTTTAATTTTTTTTTTTTTTTTTTTTTTTTCCCCATGAACCATTCCTTTTAGATGGCTACATACAGTGACCTCCTGAAACAATTTGTACTTTTGAGTTGTAAAACAACAATTCTGAATTTTTCTTACTTAAGCAACCCATCAGCTGCAAAGCAGTTTGAAAAACCCAAGCACCCCGATTTAGCTACCGAGTGACCTTTACAAATACCACACGCTTCATCAGTTGCTCGAGACCGAAACCACCTTTCACAGCATTGTAGCAAAACGCCAAACCACAGAAATGTACATAGGCTCTCCAACTCATCAATTCTTGCATCAAATCAGTCCCTCATAGAGCTTTCTCTTAAAGCAGCTGCTCATTTGTGTCCTGACTATGGAGTGTTAAAAAGAGGACCCAAATGTAAATGCGCAGGACTCATTGAAGAAACTGAAACTGCACCTTTATTTCAGGTGTATACAAGTCCACAAATATAGCACCATAAATCCATAAGCACACAGGAGTCAGACTGGGAAACATACAGGCAGGTCAGCAGGGAAGTGGGGACAGCTGAGGAGAATGAGACACAAGTGCAAACAATCTACACAATAACAGGGAGGAAGTATAGTAAAACTCAGAATATGACTCAAGAGACAAATAACTATAAAGTAAAACAGGAAGTGGCTAAGCATTAACTGAGACCCAGAAATGTGAATTTGAACAAGGGGAAAATACAGAAGGATGGCACAGAGGGGAACTGATAATACTCTATAAACACAAACAGGAGCTGGGACAAAAATATAACCAGAACTAAGGCTCAAAATACCAATGAATGACAATCAAACCTTAACAATACATAATACTAAGAACAAAGGAACTGTGAAACCAACAAAAAACCACAGGACCATGATAGTTTGTATTTAAGACTATAAAAATTGATACAACTGGTTTAGAACAGAACAGGTAAAAAAAATATATTGGACACAGAGCAGTCTGCACAAAACTTGCAATATTCATATTCTGGGGATATTTAAGAATTGCAGTCCCCTTCAAAGGTATTGCAACAGCAATGCCAATTAAATCATTTTTTTTTTTACTGTGTACTGGAGATATTTGTCTGTGAGATCAAAGAGATCAGAATTTCAGCTTTAATCCCCTGACATTTACAAGTAAGTAACATGCAGCAAAAACATCTTTCAAACCCACCCAATTTTTCAAATGGGCAAAAGTATTGGAACACGACAAGCAACAGGTGGTTCTTGTTACCCAGGGGTGTCAGAAGCTTTGGCTTTCACCTCTGAAGACTGTTAAGGTTAAGGGTAGACCACCATGGAGACAAGAAAAGAAACTCATGCTATTCTGAAGCTGAGAAAAGGGGGTCAATCCATCAGAGGTATTTCAAAAACACTGCGCATAGCCAGTACCACAATTTGGAATGAACAAGAAGGAAATCGTCAGTGTACTAAACAGAAGGTATCGAACCAGTTGTCGAAGGAAAACAACAACTGGCGACAGACAAATGGTGACAGCAGTAAAGAAAACCAACCAAACAACTGAAATCCATATAATCATGAATAACCTCCAAAGAGCAGGGGTGGAAATATCACAGTCCACCGTTCAAAGGAGAACAACAACATAGATGTCATACTACAAGATGCAAGCCTTAAAAATCACAAAGCCAGACAGGAGTTTGTTAGAGGTTCCTCTTCGTACATTTTTTGCAAAGTGAAGGGAAGACCAAAATATGAAGACAGAAGGGATCCTGGACATGCAAGCTCATTTGCAAAGTATAATAGAGACTATAGAAACACATTGTCTGCCAATTAATGGAAAATAATCAAGAGGAACTTTATTATGCAGCAAGACAATGATCCCAAACACACTGATGCCTCAAAAAAGGACTTCTTCGGGGGGGGGTGATTTTGGACTTGCCAAGTCAAATCACCAACTCTTAACCCGACTGAACGTGCATTTCACCTCCTGAAGAGAAGAGACTGAAAGAAGAAAGCAGACAACTAAAAGATGCTGTGTTTAAAAGCATGAAAAGGCCAAAGTAATGAAAAACAAAAATCTGGTGGAGCCTTACGTTTGATACAGTTATTGCAAGCAACAGGTATGCTGTCAAATATAAAGCATTTTTGACTTTAATTTAGTTGAAAACATTCTATTCCAATACTTTGCTCAGTTTGATGTTTGATAGAAAATGTGTTATGTTCTATGTTGTTTAACATTTAGATGTTAACAAGAGGGAATAAGAGCTGAAAGTCTGATCTCTCTTCTCATTTAATGTCTTTTGATCTCATGCACAAATGTCTTCAGTGCACACCAAAACAAATTAATTGGCCTTGGTAATCCAATACTTTCGAAGGGGGCTTACATGAAGTTGTTAGAAAAAAATAATTAACAATTTGCATATTAATTGACAGTGTCCCTGCCCACACAAGGTATCACTCTAAAAGTGGAACCTACACACCATATAGAAATCAGCTTCACTACTATAAGTAGTAATCTTTAATCTATGGGTTTTAACCCAAAAGAACCCATGGTGATGTGCATGTAACAAACACTTTACATTTTTTAAACTGTGTGGGCCTCTTGGTCTGTTGTATATCCCGCATAACTTTCCTGTAAGGAAAAATGGGTCTGGGTTCTCATGGGTTAAAATCCCAAGCCCTTAACTGCACAGGACTAAACACAGAAAGAGGACCACAGCCTGCAAAGTAGTCTGTACTACATGCATGTGTGGGCTGTCACAGCCTTCAGCACTCATATAAAAAGGACATGTGGTGAGACTGTAATTCTTGAGCATCTTCAGACACACCTCCTGGTTTTCCTTTAACTGTAATTTCAGATCACTGAAGCTGGAGTAGAGCTGGCAGGTAAGGCCCGGCACTCTACACACGTCTCTACTGAACGGAAAACAGAATGAGCCTCATTGCTGGATTGTGTGAGTTCTAGACTTTCCTCTTTCAGGTTCACTCAGCGTTTAAACGTGTTTTGCTTTGAACTGACCAGCCGTTGTCTGGGGTCAGTACCTTTTTTAGTCTCAATCTTGGTTTCCAGCTCAACTCATATGATGCTTCAGTGGACACATCTGCGAGAAACAGCAGTGGAAGTCCTGACACAAGCGTCTGCTCTGTGTGTGTGTGTGTGTGTGTGTGTGTGTGTGTGTGTGTGTATTTATGTGTGCATGTGTGTTGCACACACTTGTGTGTGCTTGACATTGCCTTTGTATCTTTTGATTTGCGGTAAAAATTAGTTCAGAAAAGAACGGAAGGCAATTGTCAGTACCACTCCTCACATTCAAGGTCAATAAACAGAAGCTAATGTAATGCAGGGTGTGACGCAAATTCACACAAATCACAGTGCTCTGCATTCTTCACATCTGGACACAAATACGACACATGGACAAAAGTATTGGGGTACCTAGAAATTACATCTACAGGAGCTTTTACGATATCCCATTCTGAATCCATTGATAATAATATGGATTTTGTGGCCCCTTTCTAGTTATAATAGCTTCCACTCCTCTGAGAAGGCTTTCTGCAAAATTTTGGAATGTGGCTCTAGAAATTGTTGCCCATTCTTCCTCTCATTCAACACCTGTGAGGTTAGACACTGATCTTGAATGAGAGGGACTGGACTGCGATCTCTATTCTAGTTCATCCAAAAGGTGTTGAATGGGGTTCAGGTCAAGGTTTTGTGCAGGCCATTCAAGTTCTTTCACATCAGGCTTATCCAACAATGCCTTTATGGTTCCCACAAAGTTGGAAGCCTAAAATTGTCCAAAATGTCTTGGTAAGCTGAAGAATTAAGCCATTCACTGGAACTACTGGGCCCAAGCCAAGTCCAGAAAAACAATTCTATATCATTATTCCTCCTCCACCAAACTTTATCTGTGGCACACCTCAATCAGGTAGTGATGTTTTCCTGGAACTGGCCAAACCCAGACTGATCAGACTGCCAGATAGAGAAGAATTCTTGTATGGTAAATTATCATGATGGGGAGAACTGATGACAGAGAGATGACTGAACCTCAAAACTATCGGTGCTTCCATCCATCTGTCCAATAGTAATTATCCACTGCAGTAGCTGACTTGTTTCCTGGCTCTTAACCAAACTTTGTGTGGTTAATACCAATGATAGGTAGAACATCTGATAACATTTGAGATTGTGGGGTCAAAGAGCAATGTCACACAGGGTCAGATTTAAGGCAGATTCATACTGGCTGGCATTTCTTTGAAATATGGTTGTGTGAATACTTTTAAGAAGTTAGCAGTCAATATTTTAACAGGGTGGTGTTTTATTTTTAAGCTGTGGGTATTAATGAGTTTTATTTGCCAAGCAAGATGGAGACCACCATGTCCTCAGATATGTAAAAAGACAGTGTGCTAATTGTATAATCTCCAGAGTGTCCAAGGGTGGAGTTAAAGAAAAAATCAGATTAGATAAATAATCTGATCTTTTCTACATTTTTTTTTCTAAATTTTCCACATTTCTGTGTTTCAGCATTTCACTACTGTGCTGTGAAATGTTTTGTTTTCAAGCAATTGATGAAGCTTGTGGTATTTGTAAAGGTCGCACAGTAGCTAAATGGTATGCTTATGTTTTTCAAATTGCTTTGCTGCTGATGGGTTGCTTAAGTAGATCAGATTATTGCAATTAATCAATTAGGTGAAATAATTTAACAAATTATATCATTGCAAGGAATTAAATGCATCTTTGTTTTTGAAATTATATCATTGCAAGGAATTAAATGCATCTTTGTTTTTGTTTAAACTACAAGTAATCTGGTTAGTGCATGGTTATGAACAGATGTCCACACATTTTCTCCATGAACACAGCCTACTCTTACTACAGCCTGTTTTAAAAAATAAATTATCATTTCATGGTTACACACATCTAAACTATTTTTTCTCATTTGTTGCATCGTAAATTTAACACAACAGCCTGTTGGAACCATCACCTCTTTGTCCCTGATGTCAGCATTATAAGCCTAGGTATTCTGCATCTGTAAGCTAGTTAAAAAAAAGTGTAGTAAGTTAAAAGATGGGCTTGGGAGCTGGAGGTTGTGAGTTTGAGATGTCCTTAGCGGTGTATTTGTTTTTTTTTCCTTCTCGTTCTTTCTATCAATACTGTTTTGTTTATTTGGCTGTATTCTAAATCGATAAAGAGAAAGTAGAAAGCAATTCTTTTTCACAACCTTTCTCTTGCCAGAAAGTCTAAGCAAAACATTGAGACTACGTTTAAAAACTGTGTGACGCAGAGAGAACATCCACAACATGTTCAGCTTTCATTTTGGAACTATTATTCCACCGTAACTACAACAAAACTTCAACGTCAAAATGTTTGCTGGGTTGTACACACTATGCACCCTAGCACTCGGACACCCCGCTCTGTAACTTTACATGTTCTTTCACTCAGAAACATTTCTTTTAATACTTCCCTAAGCTGTCCATTCCCCCCTCTGCTACTGCTTTTACCCAATAAAACCAAATAATCACAGCAGTAGCTCAGTCCGTTGGGACTTGGCTGGGAACCAGAGAACTCTGGTTTAAAACTCTTGCAGAGCACTATATGTATGCAAGCTGGAAGTCGAAACAAGAAATGTTGCAGAAGGCTGCTGGTTCAAGGCCTGTATGGACTAATATATTTGGCATGTGGACTGGAAGCTGGAGAGGTGTCGGTTCACCTCCTGAGCACTGCCGAGGTGCCCTTGAGCAAGGCACCGAACCCCCTATATTGCTCCCCTGGTGCCCTTCAGGGGCTGCCTTCTCACTCTGGTACCTCTCCACCAGTGCATGTTAAGGGAGCGTAGAATTTGGAATTTCCCCATTTGTGGGGACTAATAAAGGTTGTCTTTCTTTGTTTCTTTTCTTTATTCCTTATAAGGTAAAGGCCAGCGCTTTGCGTACATCTTTATGATTTTCCAGTCAGCCATCATTCCATAAATGGCAGCTCCGGTTCCACTGCGCAACCTTGAGAGGCTCCAGCCAGCCATGTTTTTCTAAACACACAGTCTAAAATGCCCTTTCTTTCCCTATTCTTGTTAAAACACCATAACATCATCATTGGCTGTACTTTATTCAAAAACAGCACAATCAATTATTACTTTCGGGATTCAGATTAGCTTGATTTCAGTCATTATAGATTCAAGACTTCCTTCTTTTAAACGTAAATTGACAATTATTTATCATTTGCAATAGTCATTCCAGTCTTCTGTATCTTATCTTTACATCTGTACTTCTGTAATTCAGGAACTCAAATGATGCTTTTTGTTAAGCAGAGGGGCCCAAGAATCTCAATCCTATCGACATCTGCCACTTTGTAGCTGAGTTGCTGTGGTTCCTAAATGCTTCCACTTTACAATATCATGTACAATTTATTCTGAATTATGTGGGAGGAAAGAAATTTCATGAACTGACTTTTTGCAGTTCTTTCTTACACAAACTTACACAGACTTTAGTAAAGGCAGGCTGCTTGGCTACGTGCTTTGAGTTTACAAACTTGACAGTAGAACTGAATGAAACGCCCAAACTGATTAAGTGGTATAGCCCAATACTTTGTCCATATAGTATAGCTTGTATTGAAAACAACCAACTCTAACCATCAAACGCAAATGCAAATTGAAAGTAGTACTGAAGGATTTTCTAAGAAAAACAAAACAAAAAAAAAACTTGCTGCTGGGAACACTGACCTCAATTAGAATGACTGCATTTGTTGTTGATAATATCACAATGGGTATGTAACCTGCTGCCATTTCTCTCAGCAGTACATCATAGCTATCGTGCCTCCTGTCCTAATTTTATTTCATGTCTTTATTTTTCTTGGCTGTTTCCTCCATATGACAAGGTGCCAAATGTTTGCAATAAGTGCGTTGACTTAAACACACGCATACCTGTCAGTGTTCTATCTGACTAAATCCCATAGCTAAAAGGTTGTTTATTTGAAGTGCAGCCAGAAGAACAGCTGCTTGGTTTGGTGTTTGTCGAACAAAGGGGCGGGATCTAATGAAAGGCTGTCTGTTGATAATACAAGTATGACTGTGCTTAAGAAACCTGGATGACAGCTTAGTGTCAGCTCCACATCACTGTTTTACAGCATCTCCTGTTAAATGGCAATAAGGAACATGACTGACGGATGACTGGTCGAGATCAAATATTAGACATTCCTGTGAAAATCCAGCCAAATTACAGACAGCAGAAAGGGGTGTGGGAGGGATTTTGTTTTAGCAATAAAACCATGTTCTGATGTTGAATTGATTATATTTCACGGGGCTTATGATTGAACTGAATTGGGCTGCAATACTGAACAAAGCTCGTAGGAAGAAAGGACAAACATCAGATGATACCATTTCATTTTCTCTTGTATTTGAACTGCAAACACCATTAGTTCTGCAAACTGACCACAAAACAAGCAGACAACATCCATAACCCCGAGTCTGTAATATGTTGTGTCTGCTCAAATAATGCTATCATGAGCCTCTGGGAGGCTTGTAAAGGTGATTGTTATTTGGTATTTCACATACACGACAGTGGCCCTCTCTTGGGGTCAGGGTATTGATTTTTTTTTTTTCCCCCTTTCTTTCCAGTTCTGACATCAGGTGCAAGTGTTTGTGAAATTTCTTTTTTGTCTCAGCTTTGTTGACACTTCCTCTCAATTTTGAAGATCCTGAGGCTGCGGTGATATTTTCAGAATCGATCGGTTTGATCAGAGGCAGTCTGATGGAAACGGACAATTTGTCACCCGCCTCACAGACTCTGTATATGTCATCAGTCTCATAAGGCAAGTAATTTATAGGCATTACTGAATTAACCAAGGCCAATTTCCATTGTTGATGACAGACTTGATCCTTACATGAGACATGATTTATTCCACTTTAAATTGAATTAGTTAACCTTTCTGTTACTTAATATAATTATACAGCTCCTCATAACTCATATTTGCATTCCCCATGTTTGACTGTGCGAGTGGTCCAAAAGTCGTTCAATCTTTGGCCACTTAGTGTTCTACAAAATGGGGAAATCATTCATCCTGATGGAGCTATAGTTCAGCTGGGTTTATTATTCCTTTTAATTAGGGCAGGAAAATTAACAAATATTTGGCTGTAGAGCTAGCAGATGACATTTTTGAAGCAACAATTTCCAGTTGAATAATTAGACTTAGAAGTCTGCTGGGTAATGACATTAGGAAAGCAAACAGAAACTCAAATTCTCCCAGCTGTGATTGTCAGTGTATCAGTGAGAGCACTTAAACCTCAGAATTTTGCCATTTAGACACATTCCACAGTCATTTCTACCTAGGATTTATTTGATTGGCTGCTTTTTTTTTTGCATCCATAATAGTGCATTCTATGTATCAATGATGAGCCAAATAATAATGTGCTGTGAGTGACAAAGCCACAACAAAAACTTGACAGTGAGTCCCAGGCTGTGTTTTTCAGTGTGGCTTAGCTCTGCTTTCTTCTCTCCTTTAGGCTCACTGAAAACAAACATGATCCAATAACAGCATAATAGGATGGAGGCTGATGATGAAACTTTTACTGTCATCGCACTCATTATCCAGTAAAGAGAAAAAAGTAAGAGAGACAGCAAGAGGGAGACAGACGAGAAAAACCACAGACAGCAAGGAAAGAGACTGGGAGGGGATGATGAATTTGAAAGAGGAATAAAAGGAGTGCTTATTCAGTTGAGAAAGATTTATGACCTAATGCGGATGTGGTTGTGAACTCTTTAGTGCTTTGCCTCTCTCAAAATTTCCCCATCGTGGCGCTCGGTAACTCTGCAATCCGGCAATCAACATCCTGTCTCCATGTAAATGTGCGTAAATGGCTCCCTACACAATGAAATTTATGGTCCAGACAACACACCCCAAGATTTAGGTTCAAAATCGCGCTCTGAGTATTGATTTACACATCAGCTTGGTTTCCAGGCATTAAATTGTGGATATTTATGGCTTCAACTCAGTGGATATAAAAATAATTATGGCAAGTGAATCTGTGATGCGTCATTCTTCAAATGAAGGTGCACGCTGTATAGTAATGCAATAATGAGTCATATTATGGTCAGGATTGACTGAGATCAAGATAAAGATAGTCCAACTGTATGTTTCTACACTTCTTTTATTTTTGTGGAATTGATTGTATGTTAATTGTCATATATACAGTTATCCATATCCATATGTGTTGGGACAATGACATTTTGTTTTGTAATTTAGCCTCTGTAAACCACTGCAATGGATTTTCAAACAGTCAATATGTGATTAACGTGCAAGACTTTCAGCTTTAATTCAAGGGTTTTGACAAAAGGACTGCATTAAATGCTTAGGAATTACTACCATTTACCATTTTATACATAGTCCCCCATTTTAAGAGGCTCAAAAGTAATGGGACAAATTAAAATAATTTTAAATATAAGGATTTTTTTTTTTAAACTTGGACGAAAACTCATTGCAATCAGGGACTGTCTCAAGTCTAGAACCCATGGACATCCCCTCCATGCTGTGTTTCCTCCCTTGAGATGCTCTGCCAGGCTTTACTGCTGCCTTCAGTTGCTGCTTCTTTGTAATTCTCTCTGCCTTCAGTTTTATCCTCAGTAAATGAAAAGCTGTTGAGATCAGGTGAGAGACTTGGCCATTGAAGAATATCCCATTTCTTCAGCTGCTTTTGCACTATGCTCTGGGTCATTATCCATTTGCGCTGTGAAGTGCAACCCAATTGGTTTTGCAGAGAGCATAGTCCTGTACAATTTAGAAATTATCCTGCTACTTCTATCAGTAGTCACATCATCAGTAAACACTAGTGACCTGGTTCCATTAGCAGCCATACATTCCTGTGCTATAACACTGCTTCCACCACGTTTGACAGATGATGTGGTATGCTTTGGATCATGAACTGGTTCCTCCCTCCTTCATACTTTTCTCTTCCCATCATACAAGTTTATTTTGGTTTCATCTGTCCAAAGACTTCTTTCAGATCTGGGCAGGCTCTTTTAGAAGTTTTGTAACAAAATCTAACCTGGCCTTCCTGTTCTTGGGTGTAACCAGTGGTTTGCACCTTGTTGTAAATTCTCTATATATTCATGAAGGTGTCTCTTGATTGTAGGCTTTGACACCCCTGATACAGGTCGTCTAGATGTTGTAGCTGTTTACTGTCACCAGGGGACAGAGTCACAGATAACTGGTCTATGGGCTGCTCCTGCATACTGTTGTTGGTCCATCATCAGCTGTGCTTTTTGTGTTGTCTTTTTGATCTTTGAAAAGTAGTCTGGGACAGGAAGGGAGCAATGATCTAGTTCCCAGTATAGCAGGAGATGCCCAAAAAAACAATCAGTCAACTTTTAGAGGCCTGCACATCTGTACATTTGAGTTGGTTGCATCCCCCTCTGTGTTGGCGCCGCACAGGCAAATACCAATGCTGACAGATATGTGCGCAGTACCATAAATCCTGCATAACTCGATAAACATGTTTTGGACTTGGCTAGATGCTGTAGTGTTTTTCTTTTTTTTTTTTTGTTTGGGTTTTTTCCCTCTTAACCATGTAATGAATTCTGTGATCATCCTTTTCAGTTGTCTCCTCTGGTCTTCTTCCATGGAATAATTAAGATTTCCATTCACTAGAACTAAGGGTCCCAGTCCAACCTCAGAAAATGTTACCAAACTTTACAGTTGGCACATTGCAGTCAGGCAGGTAATGTTTTCCTGGCATTCGCCAAACTCAGACTTGTATATCAGACTACCAGATAGAGAAGTATGATTTGTCACTTGGCAAAACACATTTGCACTGCTCCAGAGCCTAGTGGCAGCATGCTTTACACCACTCCATCCAATAGTTGGCATTGCACTTAGTGCTGTAAGGTTTGCATGCACCTGCTCAGCCATGGAAACCCATGCCATGAAGCTCCAGACATTTTGTGTTGATGTTAATGCTAGAGGAGGTTTGGAACTCTGCAGTTATTGAGTCAGCAGAATGTTGGACCTTTACACATTATGTGCCTCAGCACTCAGCAACCCCACTCTGTAAATTTGTATGTTCTCTATTTTTTCCTGGCTGAGTGTGCTGTAGTTCCTAAATGCTTCCATTTTGCAATAATACCCCTTGCATTCGATCATAGAGTATGTAGGAGGGAAAAATTTCAGGCACTGACTTGTTGCATTCTGTTAAAGTACCACACTCAAGATTTTTAGTACAACCCATTCTTTTAAAATGTTTTACAGGCAAACTGCATAGCTAGGTGATTGATTTTATATACCTGTGGCAATGGGAGTGAATGAAACAGCTGAATTCAGTGATTAATTGGTGTAGCCGACTACTTTTGTCGATATAGTGTACAACAGCAGGCTATATTCTGTAAAGCTAAATGTATGTAATTTATAGTATCCTCAACAATGTTATGTACTGCAAGGTTTGCAAGAACTGGGAAATACACGTCTGGAATATTAGCAAAATCTAGTTGTAAAATTGATATTAAATGCTTGTGCTGGAACCAGTTTATTCTGAAACTGAAAGCTTTCTGTGTGTAGTGAGAATACTTACAGAGTCTACAATTAACAATTTTAATGTCACTCCATTGCTGTTGTTACCACTACAACAACCTAAAATTAGATAATATGCAGTTGATTTCCTCTGGTTATACTATGATAAAATAAGTCCTACATCTGTTGTCATGTTGATGTTTGTGTCTCCACACATTTGTTTGATTTCAGTAATGTAAATACAATGTATGGAGACACAAGCCCCTTTTCACAACTCTATAGGTAATTCTGTAATTATTTTTCTATATCAACAACACTCACAAGAGGGAAAAACATACTATCTTAAAAAATTTCTTTTAATTCTGTGTTTTAGTGGTTGGTGTGGAAGGATCTTGGCAGCTCTGTCTGCCTTTTGTTTTGCTTTAGCAGAAAAGCTGTTGCACCATAAACGCCTAATTTATAATGTTGTCTGTTCACAGGAGAGTACACTCAGTGAGTTTGTTTTTGGGTTCCTCAATTTGACATCCAGAGTTTGTTTTTCCACCCAGTGGGAAATTTTGGGACTCACACTGTACTCCCTGTTACTGTCAGAGTACTGCAAGTGCCCACAAGCTATGTGGCTTTGTGAAGTTGAACCATGGCAGCAAGAGGACTTCCTTGCATAAGTAAATGCTGGCATAAATGTTTTAAATGTTGGTTCTGTAATGTTGCAAAAAGGGGGGGGTGGGGGTGCATCTCACTTAATAATGATGTAGTCATGCAGATAGTTTTTGCTTTATCTAGTAAAAATACAACCCTGTTAAAATGAATTTGATTGCAAGTGCTCAAAAATTTACACTCAGACAAGGTTTCTATTTGTAAACATAAATCAGCAATGTCTTAATAATAAGGAAGATCAACTTTGTTTAATGTTTAAATGTTTAAACTTAAGTTGTGTTTACTTTCTGGTAGCATTCATACTTATTCACTGTCTGGTTAGTTTTAGGCAATAAAACTAACACTTTATGAACAAAACTATTGGGACACACACCCCTCTACATCATTGTATTCTGGTGCTTCATTCAGTCCCACTGCCTCAGTTGTATACAATCAGACACCTGCAGTCCAACATTGTGTGAATAACTGCTTTAGCAGGACTGTGCCCCAGTACACAATGCAAGCTCCACAAATATATGATTGGGGGTGTGTGGGGCTGAACAACTTGACTGACCCACATAGAATCCTGAGCTCAACCCCATCAAACACCTTTGTGATGAACTAGAATCCAGATTAAGAGCCAGGCCCTCTCATCCAATAGCTGCATGTAAACTTACAAATATTCTTCTGGGTGAACTGGCAAAAATTCCCATAGACACACTGCTTAACCTTGTAGAAAACCGTTCTGGAACAGTGGAAGCTGTTATAGCTGCAAAGGGATACCAACTCTATATTAAGGCCTATAGATTTAGAATGGTATGCCATCCAACCTCCAGTAGGTGTAATGTGTAGGTGGCCCAGTACTTTTGTACATATAGTGTAATTCAGGCAATAAAGCCATTTGGCAATCATTAAAAAAGATCATGTTTGGGTTAAAAATCCTAGGTTTCTTTTATGAAAGATGGCTATAACTATTGTTATGTCACTCAAGTTTTAAGAATTTGTATTTTGTCAGCTCAACGTTAACATTTTGGCTACAACTATGTTTTTGGGTTTTTTTTTGTTTTTGTTTGTTCTTTTGTAGTAGTAGCCAGAAGTGAACATAAATAGATGAACAGGAATGGAGATTGACTCCGCTTTTGGAGCCAGCCTCAAGTGGCCATTATAGGAACTGGATTTTTTGACACTTCTGTGCTGGCTTCATTTTTCAAGCCTGGTAGTTAATGCCTGGTTGCCACATTTTTCAAAGCTCCTCTTTCTGAATTCTAAGAGAGAAGTGTCCTCTGAAAGCACTCAAGGCACAAGAAAGTCTTCAAAACTGAAATAGTATCAGTTTCATGACCATGTACACAAATAAATAGACTGCATTTTCGTGGCTGTTTAAGGTTTTTAACATGAGGCTGGGCTGGCATGTTGGTAAAATGAAAAATGAAAGATATCTCAATGAGTGTCTAAGATGAAAAATTGACTTACGCCTTTTAAGTTCTTTTCTTCAAAGCCTGGGAGACAACAGGGAGGTTTCCTTTTTCACTTTTACTCCTCCTGAGCTAGTTCTACATAAACATGATTTGAGAGTGAATCAACTGTATTGGCCTCTGCAGTGTGCACAGGATAGATTCATGATAGCTGACAGCTACAACGGCCATGGAGGTAACTTTATGGGTTTTAAAGCAAAACAGGTCAATCAGACAGAAAGCTAGTCGTGCCAGAGTGCAAATGAAATGGAGGCAAAAGGTATCAGAACTGGTCTGGAAAAGGCATACTATAAAAAATAATGAATACTCTAAGGAGTGTTATGTGCTTGCATGCATATCTGTTTGTGCATGTGCTTTTTGCATGTGTCCCTTGATAGTTGCCCAGATTTGCTCCAAAATCCACCCAGTGCAACAGAGCACCTGTTCATCTTCAGATTTAAACAGCAACAGAGAGCACTGAGTTGAGACAAAGCGCTTCCCTCTTTTCCCATGCCAGGTATATCTTCTTCCCCTCTGGCACACTTCACAGGCATCTACCTCCCATCATGTTCTACTGGCATTCAAAGCAAGATTTCAGCACAAAGTCTTGCCAGGATTAGCTTTTCATTGGCTGGCCTTTGGAAGTTCCTGCAAAGAAACCATGTTAACATAGCCAGCTCCAAAACTCCACACAAGTAGGAACTGGAGGAATGAAAGAGTGAATTACTGCTTATGATGACTATTTCGCTTTAAGTACATCTCTCTACTTTTCATCAGTTCCTCTACATTTGACTGTAAGTACAGCACAGTCATATACATTTTAGCCAGCAGTGCTTCATGTTAGAGATTATGTTATTTGTTTTATTTTAATCATTCATTTATATATTTGTTGAAACCTCTTAAACCTGACTTATTGACTTCTGCTGCAGGTATCCAGGATTTATCCCATATAGATGACATTTAGAATGAGCTTTTTTTTGTGAAGCCTAATGCCAGGCTTAGCTGCTTTATTCCCTGGCCTTTGGAGGTTCCCGTAGCTACACTCATTTTCTGAAACTCTGGTCTGGAGCTCTCATAACATAATGTGAATAAATCTGGCAAACTGCTCAGATCTGTCAAAGAAAAGGTGACTGATTATTAACTACAGTTGAGTGAAAAAAAGAGAACACCTTTTTTAACTCTAAGGTTTTATATATAAGGAAAAAATTTAAAATCCTCTGGTCCTTTCCAGGTTCATACCTCAGATTACCAAACACACACGCAATATTAGACTGTCATTATTGTGTCATTAACAGTGTGTGGAAAACTAAGTACATAGCTTCTAGTACCACCTTTAGCAGCAGTAATGTGAAATAGTTCATTGATATTTGTGAGCATTTGTTTATGCACAGCTCTCTTAGGGTTAGGATGCAGAATTAGAGTCCTTTAAGACCTGGACTTTGGCTGGGCCATCGCAAAGCCTTAATTCTTCCCTTTTTAAGGCATTCTGTTGTAGATTTCCTGGAGTGCTTAAGATCATTGCCCTGTTGCATGACCCAGTTTGGGCCAAGCTTAAGCTGTCAGACAGATAGCTTCACATCTGTCTCTGGAACACTTGGGTACACAGAGGGATTCATGGTTGACTCAATGACTGCAAGGTGCCCAGGTCTCATGGTTGCAAAACAAGGCCAAATCATCACTCCTCTTCCACTGTGCTTGGCAGGTGGTATGAGGTGTTTGTGCTGATATGCTGGGTTTGGTTTTCACTAAACCTGGCTCTGTGCATTCCATTTTGGTCTCATCTAGCCAAAGGACATCAACTTGTATTTTGTTCAGATGCAACTCTGCAAATCTAAGCTGTGCTGCCATGGTCTTTCTCCTGGCAAGCCTTCCAAACAAGCCATAATTGTCTATTTTTTTCCCTTTTCTCATATTATCATGAACTTTAACTTTTAAAATGAGGCCTGTTGCAATTTCTCACAGTGTTCCAAGGTCTGACCTTGGGGTGAATTTGCTGGGATATCCACTCCTGGGAAGATTGGCAACTGTCTTGAATGATTTCCACCTGTGAATAAAGACTAGCCAAAGCCTGAAGAACTGGTTGTTGACATGAGGAGGCCCAGAATACCAGTAACACCTGTTTCCATTAAGATGGTCTGTGTGGAGCTAGTGGAGGACTACAAATACCTTGGTGTCCACATTGAAAAACATTAAACACACAGAAGCCGTCTACAAGAAGGGTCAGAGCCATCTCCATTTTCTGAGACGGCTTAGGTCCTTCAATATCTGTTGGACAATACTCAGGATGTTTTATGAATCTGTGGTAGCCATTGCCATCTTCTATGCTGTGGTGTACTGGGGCAGCAGACTGAGGGTAGCTGCCACCAACAGACTCAACAAACTGATCCGCAAGGCCAGTAATGTTGTGGGTGTGGAGCTTTGCTCTCTGTCGGAGGTGTCAGAAAGGAGGATGCTGTCGAAGTCGAGGATAATTTTGGGAATATTTTTTTTTTTTACATTCTCATTTTCCTCTATTTGTATTTCATATATATATATATATATATATATATATATATATATATATATATATACACACACACTAATATTATACTAATACACACTTTATACACACACACACACACACACACACACACACACACACACACACAGCTAATGGAGTGTGTAATGTAACATAATGTTCTGATTGTTTGGAAATTGGCCTATAAACCTTCCCAGGGCGATGCAAATCATTTTGTTAACACACACCTGATTGCTGAAAACCAGCAAACTGCCAAAACATATGCTTTTAAGTGGTCACATTGGGTGATGATCAGTCTATCCAGTGTCTTTAATTAGCAGCAACTGGATACTACTTACCATCATAATCCCTATAATTTTTCCACACTGCTTCTCCATTTTGGCTTAGTTTTTATTAAATACAGTAAATAATGACACGGTTTAATGTGTCGTGTTGTCCATCTGTTTGTAATGACCTAATTTTAAGACCTGCTGTGAACCAAGTGTTTTATTATTATTATGTCCTGATATAACCCAGCCACAGGGGCCCACAGGCCAGTGTAATCCTAGCACCAGTCCCAAGCCCAGGTAAATGGGGATGGTTGCATCAGGAAGGGCATCCGGCGTAAAATCTTTGCCAAATCAAATATGTGGATTCATAACAACTTCCATACCTAATCGGTCACGGCCCGGGTTAACAACGACGGCTTCCATTGCCGTTAGCCAACAGGGTGCTGGTGGAAACTATGCTGCTGTTGGCCGAAGACCAATGAGGGGGAGAGGGGGAAAGTGTGTTAGGAAGCAGAAAGGGAGAAAGAAAGGTAGGAGAGTGGAGGTGAGAGTAGTGACTTTAAATGTAGGGACTATGACTGGTAAAGGGAGAGAGCTGGCTGATATGATGGAGAGAAGGAAGGTAGATATAGTGCGTGTGCAAGAAACCAGGTGGAGGGGAAGCAAGACTAGGAGCATCGGAGGTGGAGTCAAACTCTTCTACCATGATGTAGATGGGAAGAGAAATGGAGTAGGTGTAATCTTGAAGGAATGAGTATGTGAAGAGTGTTCTGGAGGTGAAGAGAGTGTCAGAATTATGACTTTGAGGATGGAAATTGAAAGGATGTTGCTGAATGTTGTTAGTGCATATGCTTCCATAAGTTGGATGCCAGATAGAAGAAAAAGAAATTCTGGAGTGAGTTGGATGAAGTGGTAGAGAGTATTCCCAGTGGAGAGAGAGTGGTGATTGGAGCAGACTTCAATGGGCATGTACAGTAGGTGAGGAGAACAGAGGAGATGAGGAGGTGTTGGGTAAGTATGGTGTTAAAGAGAGAAATGTGGAGGACAGATGGTAGTGGATTTTGCAAAAAGGATGGAAATGGCTGTGGTGAACACGTGTTTCAAGAAGAGGGAGGAACATAGAGTGACCTAAAAGAATGGAGGAAGATGCACACAGGTGGACTATATCTTATAAAAGAGGTGCAACCTGAAGGAGGTAGGAGACTGCAAGGTGGTGTCAGAGGCAAACGTAGCTAGGCAGCATCGGACAGTAATCTGTAGGATGACTTTGGAAAGCAAGAGGAAGTGAGTAAAGGTAGAGGCAAGGTTTAAATGGTGGAAGTTGAGGAGGGAAGAATGTTGTGCAGAGTTCAAGGAGGAGTTGAGACAGGTTCTGGGTGGTAGTGGCAAGTTACCAGATGACTGGGCAGATTAGGGCAATTAAGGATAGAGATGGAAATGTTTTAACAAGTGAAGAGAGTGTGTTGTGTGGATGGAAGGAGTACTTTCAGGAGCTGATGAATGAGAAAAATGAGAGAGAGGAGGTCAGATGGAGGGAAGATGGTGAATCAGGAAGTGCAGAGTAATAGTAAGGAGGAAGTGAGGGCAGCAATGAATAGGATGAAGAGACTGGAAAGGCAGTTGGTCCAGATAACATATCTGTGGAGGTATGTCAAGAAGTGCACTGGCACCAATCTTCAGTAATAGGGGTGATTTGCAGAGCTGCAGTAACTACAGAGGGATCAAGTTGATGAGCCATACCATGAAGATATGGGAAAGGGTTGTTGAAGCTAGGTTAATTTTTACTTTTTTTAAACTATACTTAATCCCCAGGGGGGAAATTACAATTGTCAAAACTTCTACACATGCAGTGAGGGAGGTCGGCATACAAGGCAGCCATTTCAGGCACCAGGGAGCAATTTGAGGGTTTGGTGCCTTGCTCAAGGGCACCTCAGTAATGCTCAGGGGGTGGCGTCCTTATGGCCTCTGGTCCACCTCCACGTATGTGGGTCTAGGGCGGGGTCTCGGGCTGCAGATCTCTGGCTACTTAATCCGTCTTCCCACGCACTGAGCCATTGCCGCCCTCGCCATTAAGAAGAGAGGTGACCATCAGCAAGCAGCAGTATGGCTTCATGCCGAGAGAGTACAACCGATGCAATGTTTGCTTTGAGAATGTTGATGGAGAAGTATAGAGAAGGTCAGAAGGAGTTGCACTGTGTCTTTGTGGATCTTGAGAAAGCATATGATGTGGGT
>VUQH01077733.1:0-19984 GCA_015106775.1 Etroplus canarensis
CTTTCACTCTTGCTGCTATCCTTCTGTCACAAAGCACCCCTGACACTCGTCTCCACCCACTCCACCCTGCCTACACTCTCGTCTTCACCTCTCTTGTGCTCTGTCCGTTGCTTCGGATGGTCGATCCCAAGTATTTAAACTCATCCACCTTTGCCACCTCTACTCCTTGCATCTTCACTGTTCTACCTGCCTCCCTCTCATTCACACACGTACTCTGTCTTGTTTCTACTGACTTTCATTCCTCTTCTCTCCAGTACATACCTCCACCTCTCAAGGCTCTCTTCCACCTCCTCTCTACTCTCACTACAGATCACAATGTCATCTGCAAACATCATAGTCCACGAAGACTCCTGCCTGACCTCATGTGTCAATCTGTCCATCACCACTGCAAACAAGAAGGGGCTCAGAGCTGATCCCTGATGTCGCTGTGGTAAGATATTTAGGGCGTTCCAAAAGATCAAATCTTTTCCCGAATCAGTTGTTCCAAATGTTTCGATCTCTCAAATGTTCCATTTCCACCATCCTTACTGTGATCTAAATGATGGCGCGCAGTTGGTTTACGTTGTCTTGTCACTGATTTATATAAGTTGCACTAATTCTTTTTCCTTTTCTTCGAGTTACCTGTTGCAGAGGCCAACCAGATGGACTCAACCATCAGCAGTGACCATGTGGGGGAATGAGGTTTATTTTGGTGTTGAGTTAGGAGTTGTCCCTGTGGTTTCCGCCTCTGTGTAAAAGGGGGTTTATTCTGTTAGTATATAGGTTGAGTTGTCTCTCATTTGAAGAGGGCAGTTTTTTGAGTTAAGATGTTATTTTTGCTAAGCAATATTTTTGAGCAGAGTTCTGTTTAGTTTAATTTTTTACACGCCCATTTATTTCTTAGATTAGGTTATTTTTGTGAATGTGTATTTTTGATACATTTTGTCTCTTTCGGGGGTAAATAAAATCCCCCATTTTTGAAAATACACCTGTGCCTGTACGTTCTTGGCTGCTTGGTCCATGACAGTTGGTCATGCCAAATATTGACTTTCAAGCTGGTTAGAATTGTACAGATTCTGTTTATCCTTATGTACTGTGTCCATTTTTGTTCACATGTTTCAGCAAATCGATGCACCTTTTTTCCTAGCAACATAAAGAAAAGAGTGGCCTGAGTTTTCTGCACAGTACTCAGTAGTTCATATTGATTTACTGTTTTGGTTTATGCTGTAGGAAACCTACCGTTATTCCAGTGCACAACTGCACTTGCTACTCTGCTTCACTCCAAACTATTAGATACAAACCCAACTGACCTAGCTCAGGGGTCTCGAACCTGCGGCTCCAGAGCCAAATTCGACTCTTTTGTCCACCTGCAGTGGCTTCCTGTGACTTTGACAAAAAAAAAGATGAATATAGAAATAAACAATTATTTATGACAATGATGCACTGATTGAAACAGCATAAGCTTTGTCTAATCTGGTACTTTACTCTCTGAATTTTGTTGAACTTTACAAGTGGCAGCTATCAGGGATGTAAATATATAATTGGTCCACGAGCAAACTTCTTTGGTCTCACTAAAAATGTTGCTTGTTTACTGGTGTGTTTGACCTGCAGCTGGATTTTAATCAAAATTTAACTGAAACTAGCCTTTTGTTGCACTTTAATAATTTTAAAGCTATTAGGTTGCTATACAATATGCTTCAATTATTATTAAAGAAGGATACTTTAAATTTAACCAGTTTGCACAGGAACAGAGTGGCCTGTGTAGCTTCACAGGTGCTGGTTTTCAAAGTCAGCCTAAACATGCTGATAGATAGTTTTTCCTTGTTAGAATTGTTCTGCCTGTTTGTAATGAAAAATCAAACATGGTATCATTGTAAAAAAAAAAAAAGAAAAAAAAAGAAACTGTAGTCCATTGCAAGGCAGTTCCATGTCAAAAAGACTTTAATTTGCACCCTATTAGTCATATTGCTAGGTTAACCTACACTTATAAGGCTGTGTTGCCTGCATTATTAGGCTCAAATATGTAATGTGATATAATTTGTGGCTACATTCAATTTTTTTTTTTGTTCAAAAAATGCTTGATATTGCCTCTTTGGATAGTAAAGGTTGCAGAGCATGTGAAGGTGAACCCTTCACATGCTCTGCACCCAGCCTTTGAGCGGCTCCCATCAGGACAGCGTCTCTGCTGCCCCAACTGCAGGACTTCAGAGGAGGAGTTGTCCTGCTACTCAACTCCCACCCTTTAGTACAACCACCGACCAATGGCACACTTCCCCTCACACTCACACAGTCACTCACACACACACAACACCACTCACTTTCCCTTCAACCCTGCCACACAACATGCCCTTCAACATGCCCTTTAATTAACAAATAAAGTTTTTGGAATTTGAAAATGAATACAGTACACATATACTTTTACCTCAGTTTTTTTTTTTTCATTTTTCTTACTTAGTACTTCCTGTTTTAGTTACACACCGTGGGTCGGGGGAACATTATTTTGATTCTGTACATGTCTTATACATATAGCAAAACTGATAATAAAGCCGACTCTGACTTTTGACCCCTGCCCTAGCTCAATGAGTGTTCTCTATCTATTCTAACACTTTAGACAGGATATCTTAGTTAAATGGTCTCTTAGCAACTGACAAACAGTTCTCTAGGACACACAGGTTAGTGCTGTGAAAACATTAGCAGTCCCACTTTCCCTCTCTCTGAATTCTTAAGCTTGAAGGTACAAGTCTGTGGTCAAAGCCTTTCCAAGAATCCTTGTTTTTCCAACATTCTCACGCGTCCTGAACACAACACAGCCGTTGCTGACGTCAGGCATGCGTGCGAAGGTGACAGAATTGTGTCACGTAGACGCCGGTTCATTACTTCCTCCATGCCATCGGCTGCTGTTTGAAGACGCGTAACTCTTATTTCTTTACAAGTGCTTCAGCTCATAACACACCCAAGCAGGTAAGAAGGAGTCCTTCCGGCTGCTGGTGTTGAATGCCGTTGAAACTGTAGCTAATCCTCACACTCAGCTGCTGCGATTTCTCTTGTTCTCTGGGTTGCTGTAAAAAAGTCAACCCAAACCGAGGGTTTTGGTAGGTGCTGGGGTTTTACAGTGTACCGGACTGATAGAGCCGCTGAACGTCAGGCCTTTAAAAATGTAGCTGGTCTGTGCCCTTCATGTGTCACCTCTAAATACTCCATGTCCTATTTTATTGGCGACTCACAGACAACTTTGGTCTTTAAAGCACGTTTTTGTTAGTTTTGATCTAATGCTTACTAACTTGCTTCAACGCACTTTATGTTGGATTTAATGAGTTTGAGTGCTGCGTTCAAGAACAACTAGCAGCAGGTGCTAACACGTTGCTGGCATTTTGCTTTTTCCAGTCAGAATGGCTTCCTATGAGGATAACGAGTCCAAGCTTCTCCGAAAAGCAAAGGAGAATCCATTTGTCCCAGTGGGTGAGTATGTCAAACACTTGCCAGTGATACATGTAAAAATGTTCCAAGTTGTGCCTCACTTAGATTGTTTGTTTGGTGTTTTTGGATTTTAGTTTTTACAGCATAATTGTGTCTGTGACCTGCTTTTGCAATGCATTTTCCTCTCTGGGATTAATAAAGTATTCTGATTCTGATTTTTTTTTTTTTCTCATCACAGGGATAGCTGGATTTTTTGCCATTGTTGGTTACAGGCTGATGAAAATGAAAAGCCGGGGAGACACCAAAATGTCCGTACATCTGATCCACATGCGTGTAGCCGCCCAGGGATTTGTTGTGGGAGCCATGACTGTTGGTAGGTATATATTTGTGACCTTAGCTGTGTGGTTTCAATTACTGCTCATCAACTACTTCATTAAACATCTCCAACCTGACCATCTCAGATTTCCCTAAAAATTTCCAGGCAAAGATGCACCTTAAAGGATTTCCAGTTTTCAGGTCCCTTCTTTCATTAGTTTTCTCAATAAAAGGAAAACAATAAGGGATGAAGGTAGGGGTGTTTTTAGACATTTTGAGCACATCCATCCAATGGACCAACGAACTTCTTCAGTGGCAAAGTGGCCATCATCCGACCACAGTTCACAACAATTGCTACTCTTCCTAGAGTTTTGGTCAGATTTCAGTGAAACTTGCACACAATGATCATTTAATGGGTCTTCACCCAAACTGTTCTCAAAGTCAAGGTACATTTGTAGCTTTATAGACATTTTTCCATGAGTCCCTCCTCCTTAAAGTCTAGAATTGTCATGTTCATAAAATGAGTGTTTGCACATGTCCATCTGCCATCTATACATCAATTCCATCATTAGGTTTATTTATGGCATTAAAATGTCTTAAGTTAGGTAAGGGCAAGTCAAGAACTGGGACCGTTACGTAGTTGTACCATCAGGTCCTGGTGGGTGATAATAGAGCTATAACCTGGTTCAGAAACATGATCAGCATAACTTTCCATTTTTATGAGTGGAAAACTTGAAGGTCAATTTACAACATTCCACCAAAATTCATTTCAATATTTGCTGTTTCTATTGTTTTGGCAAATTTTTGGTGCTTCTCTTCTTTTACTGCTAATCGCACAGTGATAGCTTGAAATATCACTTTGCCACATAAGTTCTGTTCAGTGGTGATGATCATGACCTTATTGGTCTTACTGATCCTATTGACTAAAACATCAGGAAGGTGAGGTTAGGGCCTTCCTGTCATCATGATGCTGACATCAGTAACATGATCAATGCTATTACCTGCTGATGCGTTCACATATTTTCATGCTTTTTATGGCCATGGTTGTTATTGACTATGTAGTCTCAATGCTCCTAAACTCAGTCACTTTCATTTGGTGAACAATATTCATTTCCCATGGATGTGACTGTGTGCAAGTCTCCTCGACTTTCTAGTGGTTTTTATGTAATGTAATGCAGCCAACCAATGACAAGAAAACTTTTCTTCAAACATTACAGTAACCTGTGAATTGTGATAGTTTGGGAGTCAGATGAGCTACGTACTATGTCATTGATGTTCTTGTTTCTAGCATAGTTTTTTGAGAGACCATTTTAGAATGTAACTTATGTTAACTTGAGCTACAGTCTCAGGAGAGTAGCTCAAGTTAACATTGAATGATGGCTGCTTTAATTTCCTAAATTATTTGAAAGTCCAACTTCTGATGACATTTGGCACCCTGTAGACAGCACTGTTTTGCAGGTAGGGACGTGATATTTTATTTACAGCTTCTCAAATACAAGACACACAATATCCTTTAAACTAGTCCAAATCAGGCAAATGGTTTCTCGGATATTAAAGTTTGAATATAGGAGAAAAACACACACATTTTCCTCCAAGTGTGATATTCCCTAGGTAAGTGTGATGGTCAGGTGGGAGCCATTTTCTTTTTTAAAACTTGATGAATTCCCATGGATTGACACATTTCTTCTTATCATTGAGAGGCTAGAGATGTGTAACACATTTGGAATTTATGGTTTAGCACGAGTGATGCAAACCAAAACTGTCATAAATAGTAAATTCTGGATATTGCCTGGCTGTGTTATAGAGGTTTTAACTGTTGATCTTAAAGTTCAAGCTGTAATGTCTTGTGTGTGTGTTTTGGTTTTTTCTTTCTAATTTTGACGTGAGTGTAAATTCTTTTACATTTCACCCTTTTGTTCTTTCAGGTGTCGTGTTCTCGATGTACAGAGATTACTTTTTAAAGCCCAGAGAGCAAGAGCGCAAAGCAGCCCAGCCCAAGTGAACGTGTACTATTGAACTGATGATTTGTTCTTTAGTATTGCCTCATATTAAGGTGTACAAAATATTTTCTTTACAGATTTGTCGTTACTCTTATATACACACATCCACTATAAATAGCTGAAAATAGTTGATTACACTTCTATCTTCCAAATAGTATACCTGAGATTAAACCTATCCCTTCTGTGTTTAGAGGGAGGTGTATTGGTCTTAGCTGATTAAATACCTTGTACACATGTTGAGTTTATTGTTATTGATGTGTGAGTGAAATATCGAAAGACAAAATGGCTAAGATTTGATTAATATATATTTCTGAAAAGGTAAGGCTGGGTTTAAAAAAAATAACCACCAAAGGCTATTAGCCTATCACATGCTACATTTTTTGTCCCATAAACTGTTGTTGCCTTGTTGCTTTCTGTATTAATGTAGAGCTGTTTGCTAAATTAAAAATGCTTGTACCTTAGCAGATTTGTTGTTTAATGGGTATTCCAGGGCATCTTTGGGAAGCGTTATATAACTAACACTGGGGGTTTTTTTGACTTAGTGCAGCAACATATCAAATTTATAAAGACATCACACTGAAACTGGAGTGTCCCCTATAGCATAGTGGTTTGTGCATTCGCCTTCCAAGCGAAAGGTCCCTGGTTCGATTGTAAAACTTCTACCAAATTACCAGTGCAGATTAATCTGCTGTGACGACCCCTTGGTGGAGAATACAAGGGAGCAGCCAAAGGTACATTTCATCTCAGTGAAACTGGAGAAAAAAAGAGATTTTATTCAATAGCTTTAATGCAGTTTCACTGAAATGGCACTTTTTTTTTCTTAATATTTTGGGTTTTGTTGTCTGTCTTTGGGGTCCAGTGGCACTGAGACACCAGCTAAACTTATCGAGGTACACCTATACACTGTGTAGTAGCCAATAATTTATCTGACCTCCTTTGTGGTATAGTTAGATAGATTCCTTGTTATTCAGTAAGCTAAGAGTTTTGATGTTATAAGTACAGTGTATGCTGTTTTTGGAAGCTTATTTTTTTCTGTTTCAGGTGTCTCAAAAATTCTGTTTGTTTTGAAACATCTGAAAATGTTTTCACAGTGTATTGTTTTTGTACCACTTTGTCATTGCACACCCAGCCACTGGGTAACTTTGTAAACCTACAGCAGCTAAAACTATTACAGTCAACAATTCATGCTACAGAATGATACTAGAAACCATGTAAAGTAATAAACTCAGCATCATAAAGAGCAAACTCACAATACTCTCACAATAAAGTTCTCATCAAGTTTGAATAACTCAATATTGTAACATTTTCTGCTAACCTTTATACTGTTTTATTTTTTGAAACATTTTCCTCTAAACAGAATAGATTGCATCAATTTAAGGTAGCAAAATGCTTTGTCATTATGACTGCAGAGCTGCTGTGGCAATGAGAATATTTTGCACACTACAAAGTCTACCTGATATCTGTCACGTATCAGGTTACACTCTGTACTGAACACAGAATACCTATAGGTGGTGTATGTAAGCACATGTGAGTCATGTTGCTATTTCACTCAGCCACTGTACACAGTTTTATAAAATCAACATCCTTAGGAAGGAGGAAGGGTGGAGATTTCAAGTAGACTCCATATCTGAGCATACTGGAGATGGCAGGAAGTTAAGTCCCATGGGACGCCCTATCCAGTGAGAATGCATTTCAGTATAAACATGGATTGGATTTACCTACTGCAAATCATCCAAACTGGGGGAAAAAGTAGCATGCTATTGTGTATTACCTGTTTCACATAGCGTAGGCTCTAATGGTGTCAGCGAATGACTAGTTCTCTACTGAACACTTATAGGAAGTCATGTACGAGCTTTCCATTGAAAATAGTTTCTCAGTCATTTGCATGAGAAGTGTTATAGAAGTTATGTAAGATATGCCTTGTATTGAATGTGTATAGAAAGTCGTGGGCTTTCAAGTGGTGAGGCTGCTGATGAACCTTGACCCAATTTTTAAAGTTAATTCATATGAAAAGCACTTTAACATTGAAAAAGGCATGAGTACATATGGGATGTCAGGTGTGGGCTTTCCTTTAGTAACACCACTCATGACCTTGACCCAATTTTTCAAGTTCTTTCACACAAAAAGTGCTATAACTCACAAAGTGCAAAATAACTTCTTTTGTATTAAGTACATATAGGAAATCAGGTATGGGTATGTTTTGTATTTGTGTATTCACGATTTTTTGTGTGTCTGTGCTGCTGTTGGTGACTACATTTTGTTTTTGGCAAATGTTGCTCTGTGAATGATCTATTTTGTCTTGTCTTGGCTGACAACGCCGGGGTCGCGGGCCTTGCGCAAGGATGACATGAGTGGACAGGATACTAGTGGGTGGCAGTAATACACTATTTTGTTGTTTACCAACTGCCAATAAAATTTACAAGAAGAAGAAGAAGAATTTGAGGAGGTCAGTTTTTTGAGTTAAGATATTGTTTTGTTAAGCCATATTTTTGAGGAGAGTTCTGTTTAGTTGACCTTTTTATGGGACCATTTATTTCTTAGATTTGGTTATTTTTTTGACTATGTGATTTTAATATATTTTTGTCCTTTTTGGGGTAAATAAAATCCCCCATTTCTATGAATACACCTGTGCCTGTGTCTTCTTGGCTACTTGGTCCATGACAAGATCCAAATCATTACTCTTCCACTACTGTGCCTAAATATATTCTGGATTTGGTTTTTGTCAAATGTGGTGCCGTGCATTATGGCTAAACATCTCCACTGAATGCTCCAGACAAGCAAACTACCAATACTTCTGCTTTTATAGATGTGGTCACACTGATTGATGATTAATTGATCATTAGCCAGTGTGACCAGCATTATATGTTGGCATTCTACTCTACACAAAATTGAATAGTCAAATGCTGTATATTGTGAGCGTATTGCAGCTTTACTTATTGTCGATGCTTTCCACTGAAAAACAATTTAATGTAAATAACTGTATTTTTTATAGCAGTTTCAGCATTTCTGACCTCATAGCTAAACTTAACCATATGCAGCTTAGCCAGTTAAATGATTTTTAAATGAATGATTTGATGAAGTCAGCCTTCCTACCCCAGCTGCATGATACTCATTAGATCTAAAGGAATTTTGGGTTAACCAGCGGCAGCATTTCACTGAACCAAAGCATATGAGCTACACCACTGTTTTGTTGTATAATGCACCATGTAATGTCTCAGTTAATTTTGTATCTGGGTCTGTCTATTTGTGTTCAGCTATGCTCCGTATTAGTCCCAGTGACTGCTAACATCGTTGTTGCAGTGTTCTATGACACACTCAAACACTCAAAAGACCACCCATGGATAGACAGAAGACCATTTCCTCTTTTCCTGCTACTGAGCCTATTTAACATCTAGCTACCTTGGCCAGTGCCACCATAAAAGGAGGCCAGTTCCTATTCAGCAGTTAACGAGGACAACAAACTGGAGAAGCCATTGTCTCTTCTCCTCAGCCCCTTTCACAAAGCAGACTTGCTGCCGTCAATCAACATTGCTGCTTGTTTCCACTCCTGGAAAACCCTGTCCATCTTCAAACATCCCACAGCTATTTGCTAAAGCAGAGTAGTTTAATTTACTGAGTGAGTGGTCCTCCAAACGTTTAAGTGGAGGAAGTCGCCACCACAAAGTCAAGAACTCTTCACTCGGAGTAGAACCAAATACTCATTTAGAAAACGGGAGCCTTTAAAGAACACACAAAATTACCCAGGCTGCAGATCAAAGAGCACGCTCTGCCTCCACACTCCACCTGGCTGACTTTTGGTAGACAAAAAGTCATTAAATGTATTGTTAAAAAAAAAGAAGTAGTGGATGGGCTCAAGATTTCGAGCAGAGGAGTACAAGTTGAAAACAGTGGCTTTAAAAAAGGTTTTGCTCTTCGTTTTGACTCTCCTTTGTGCTTTCTTTGTGCCACAATACTGGAAAACACCAGAATAAGGGAGAAAAAACCTCCAAATCTCAGATATTTGGCTACTGCACAAGAACTCTAAATAAATACTATTATGTGAATGGAAAACACATAAACCCATTATAATTAGATGATAGTAGCCTGAAACCAAAAGATATGGAAAACAAGAGAAAGGGAGTCAAATTAGAAGAATAAAATGTAAAAGTAACCAGACGTTAACTGTGCTGTGGTATATTCTTTCTCCAAATATGTAATTATACTAAGCAAAGAATGCTGGAATGCACAACAGCCAAGACCAGGGGTTGGAATGCTGTACAATGGATGGATATAAATAATAAGAGAGAATAAACACAGGTGAATTAAAATGAAAGGGCAGGGGGTCTCAACCCACAAACCTCTCAACTTGTAGATACAGCATATGATCACACCCTCGATTTTGCTCAACTGCCTGACAATAACCACAGGTCATTTGCCTAATTATCTTACATTGATTGACTGATTTTATTATGGAACACAGAGAGAGAGAAGAAAGAGGGACAACAAAGGATATAAAAAGCCCAAAAGCAGCAGGCACTAAATCACTATCTGAACTCAAAGCATTCCCATCTTCCACAAATTTGGGGTTTTCAGAGGATTTACTAAAGCTGTACATTTTGCAAAGCAGATTTTCCCTTTTGGATGTTGGATGTGCTGTTGAAAACAGACACACAGATTGCATTGTGCTGACTGAGGTACAGTACAGATAGCACATAGCAAAGTGTGCAAGAGTGGGAGGATTGTGGTGTGAGCTTCCTTTTATCCTGGTTCAATGGCTCAGAGAATAGGGTGATTAGTTTGTCCCATCTCAAAGTGCTGCCACATCTTTGGTTACAGAGATAAAAGCCCTGCCTCATGTCGAAGAGAACAGCCATTGTCACGCGAAACAGAGAAACAACCCCCTCCCCGTCTAACTTAAGTGAGGGAAGACACTGTGCAGTCCTGAGGAATGTCTCTTTGACATTTCGTTTTGAGTATTTTAAAACAAACCAGGTTCATTGAGGAGCAACAGTGTAATGCTTCCTCGTATAATTTAATAATGTAGCATTCTCTCTGGAAACAAAGAGCTCTTTGAAGAGGCCATAATAAGACACTGATGACAGGAACATCCAGGAGATCTTCTCCAACTCCCAGTCCCATCCACTTCCTATCAGAGGCCTGTCTCACAGAATAATGTGGCTAAGCAGGGGGTGTGAGGGCTGGGCATTAAGCACATGGTTCAGTTCCAGGTAGGGAAGGTGGACAAGGAAGTGAGAACTGTCTTGACAGACTACTGGACAGGGACAAACTGTTTACAGGAGAGCTTTACCAAGGGTCTCTCTATGGTATGCAGGCTATGCGATCTGGATCACTGGCTGTAAAATCCCATCAAAGGAGGCTTCTTGGTCTCAGCGCTGTGAAGCTAAGCTTATCCAGAAGGAGATGAGCTGCTGGCAGTATCAGTGTGACCAGCAGAACTACTTTTCCATACATGGACCCAGTGGAAAGATCATTTTTGTTTTTCTTTTTTCTTCTTGTGCAAATTAGAAGGTGGTATCTCCATCATAACCTGGTACTCTTTGGGAAACCTTGACTGTTATTGGCTGGAGTAAACACTGAGTTGCATGTTGTTGTCAGATCCATTATGCAATTTTCTTTTTATTGCAAATTTGACTTTAGAGCAAATGTCAGCGTTTCAGAATTGTCCCCAGCATCCATATTTTAACCTAGCTGGAGTATTGTAACACCACAAGTACATGGCACTGACCAATAACATCTGCTCAGAAGTGGGTGGGCAAAGCACCTCTTGACCTTTCTGACCTCTGTCTGAAGACCTTTTATTCAGAGCTCCATGCCAGTGGTGAGGGGAAGTTTAAAGCACCCTTACTCCTGCTGTGTCAGGAAGAAGATATTGCCTTTTCTACAATCCTATCTTTGTATGCTCAGTTTTACACAAGAAAGTCAAAGTCAATGAAAAAATCTGATAGGGGATAAAGGACAGAGGAACTGACGATACTTACGATAAAGACAACCTGCCTCTCCGTTTAGCTGAGACCATCCAGGGCAACACTTGTACACAGTCTGATAATCCTGTTTGTACACTTGTCTGTATGCTGTGTAGTACGCCGTCCTGTTAACAATGCAAACTTCAAGTTAAAAAGTTATAATTAAATCAGTTAAAATAGCAGTCCTGGGCAATACTAAAACTAACATGCACAGTGTGTTTTGTACATGCATATATGAACAGGAGTGACAGGAGTGAGTGCTAAATATTTGTAAGGCTAATCTTTAATTTTTCATGCTGCACACTGATCAAAAAGCTCAGAGTCTTTGAAGCATGTAATGTTCATCAAAATTTCCCAGGCTTTCAAGGCACCATTTTAAAGTGTGAGAATGGCAGACTGTACTTCAGAGAACGGTAGCTTTCCCTGTACTTTAGGACCCCTGTCATTGCACCACAGTTATTATGCATTGTGAAAACATTTTGTTTACAGCAGGTAATTGTGGGCTTAGCTGACTTTAAAGAAGCCTTTGAATTAGCAACATAGCAACTAATGTGGAGAAAGCCAGCATGAGCAGCACAGTGAAAGACTCCCAGAGAAGAGCTAGCATGTTAGCATTAGAACTCTCCTTTAAAGGAATGTTGGCTGCTGAGACGCCTGTATGTTAAATAGATGGTGATATGGGGCTACACCTTGCACTTAACTCTATAACAGGTTGAAAGCTGTGATTACAGAACAAGAATGAGAGGAAGATGAAGAGGGAAGTGAAAAGGAGAGACCAGGAAGCCAGATCTAATGTTTGGCTGATGGAGTTAAATGAACAATTGCATAAATTCTTTTGGTAGCATGAGTCATTGAGACTACTTCAAAACCAATAATTAATGCTTTGCTCCAGTCAGAGCTTAATCAGCAAAGCACTACATCCCCTGCAGGTGAGGTTGGGAGTCCTTGGAGAAGAGCAGACTCAGAGGCTTTGAGTACAAAAAGGAGGGTGGGGGGCAGACAGACTACAAATATTGAGTATTACTTACCTCCTCTCATACTCCATGCACCATGACTGCCCCGCACAGCCTTGCTTCCACACTTTAACCATGCGTGTAAAGGCCTGTACGCATGGCTGCCTTTGGGCAACCAGTGTCACCTCCCTATCCACACACACATTGGGCCTATAAAAAAAGGTAAATTATACTTAACATGTCAACGTGTTGTACAGAGAACAGCAGAGAAATTTATGAGGACTTCAAGATAGATGGCCAAAAGCTTGCTCAAGGTATTTTCTAGTTGTTAGCAATGTAACTCCCGTGAGGGCAGTACCTGTGCTAATGTGTAAGGATGTTATGATGAACAGATTTTAGTATTTTTAAAAACTTAGGGGAATATTTCATACATCACCTTTCAGAAAGCTAGATTACAAAGCAGAGGATATACCAATGCGTCAATTTAAACTTGCTAAATGTGAAAGTGCTTATATGGCAGCGTGGGCATAGAAAATGCAATAATTTAGAAAAGGCGACCAAACAAAGGTAAAATAGCAGAATGACATGTTTTATCCTTCTTAGACAAAGTCTGTCTGGGTTAACTGATAGACCTGTCTTCACAGCATACACTGCACCACCCAGGGGAATCTTATTAAAGTGCAAAATGATCTTTGAAACCTTTACTTTTTTGGTAAATCTCCAAGGTCAGACAGGAAGGCTCAGCATATGGAGATCAGCAAGAATCTTAAGACAACATCCAGCTGCTCATCTCATAAACAACAGTAATCTCTATCACCACCAGCTGTACACATAATTTAATATGAAAGACTTTATTGTTAGTGGCAGGTACTGGCACAGAAACTGTTCTCATGTAATTCCAGCGCTGCATTTATTATTTTAAGGTTTAAAATACTTGTTATAATTGGCTGGCTAGTGACTTTGAGGGTCTTAAAACAAACCTTTGCTAACAGATTTAGGAATGCTGTGTAAACTATCCAAAAGGAGCATTCATATAAAATACAATAGCATAATGCATGCCATCTAATAAAGGCCATGACGAGAGTTCACAGCAGGGAAGTGAACATGAATTATTAAACAAGAGGAAAAAATAAGGATGTACAAATATATCAGCCACATGGCTAATGTCACCCTTGTTAACTGATATCCTGTCTGCAAAAGTTGATATTTGCCAAAGACTGTGGGTGCTGTTTACCTGTTGTTTAACATTAATTTAATACTCATTCCACCATGATGCAACACAGAAATAATCCCTACCTGTGGCCATCAGCCTTCGCAGCTTCTCCCTTTAACTATTTTTCTTATGATCATATGTTGTATATACACACACATCAAGGCTAATTTATTTTTTCCTTTTTATTTTCTCTCTCTCATATATACTTTTTACTTTACTTTTTACTGTTTTAATTTTGAATATGTATATGGAAATTTACATATGGGTTATTCCACTTTTTTAAATTTATCATATCCATATATATTTACACCTAATGGAGAATCTGTAACTCCAGTGATTCCCCCCTTAATAAAGGATTCTGATTCTGCACTGGCTATATGTTAACTATTATATTTAAGATACAGATTTGTTTCCCTGGATCAAAGATGAAAATAATCAACAAAAACAACATAAACAAACGGGAAAAATTATTTTTACAGCTGTTGAGAATTTCACAATATGCAGATGACCCTACAGTTATGTCAAGTTTCAAAGGATATGTGAGTCTTTAAAAAAAGCTGTTAAGGGTACAATAAGTATCATCCTAAATCAACACCTGTGATTAAACATAAAAGTATAGCCATCCATCAATCCAGTATCCGTGGGTTAAACATAAATTATAAAAATATACAAATATGACAAAACTTTACTTACATATAAGGTTGGAGATTGTTGTCCGTACTATACCGGAATCCGTGCGCCTCTATAATAAATATTAAAAAAGAAAAAATAACACCGTCCATTTTCTTCTTCTTGGATCCCACTACAATTTCAAAATTAGGAACTCATTCATGAGTATATCTCATCACTACCCAGAGAAAAAAAACTGACACACTGCCAACTTTAAGGGGAAAAAAAATCCGAAGGGGGTCAACTTGAAGAAACTTAACATTCGCGTAAAGGGTCCTGCGCGTGGAAATGACCAACATGGTCCAAAAACGACACAGCCATCCCACGCGGTGTGGCGCCTCTTTCACAGCCGGTGTCTGACTGAAAACTACTGCTCACCTCCAGCAGGTCGCTGCAGATGTTGGACAGACAGGGAGTTAAAAAAAAAAAACTCAGAGCGCTTTCTGGCTCCCTCCATTGACTTGGTAATGATGGCAGGAGTTCGGGCTGGGCAGGAGGAGGGAGGGGGGGTGCAAAGGGAGCCATCTATTATTCAAAAGCTGAAAGAAGCCCTGCAGCAGCCGGCAAAGTGCGCTCATAGATCCTCCCGTCACTGAGAGCTTTAAAAGTCGCACAAAGCTTTGTATAGACTGTGTCATTACATTTGCATCCATGCCAGTAAGGTGATGTGATCTGCACATGTAATTCCTTGTATTAACAGGGCATGATCTGCACTCTCGGGTTAGTGGAGTATTTGCAGGGCTTCATGTGCAGCGCGCTCATTGCAGCTGTGGAAGTGAAGGAAAACGGACTGTTATATTATTACCCGTGGAGCACGCAGAGGATGTTTCGGGTCGTGGCAGGGGAGGGTCTGAAGCAGTTAGTGGTCACTGCAGGGCAAACAGCTGATGGGGCGGTCAAAGGGTCAGCAGCCAGGCCTGCTGCTCTCTAAACAAAGCTTTTCATAAGCAGGTATGTGTTCATGACCCGAAAGAGTCCAGGGTCAGCTTGGTCCCTGCAGCCTCTGGGGCTACAGGCTGTATGAAAACACGTTTGAATCCATGTGGTCCCCTAAAGCTGCAGATTCTTCCTCTGCGGCAGCCAAAAACGAGTCTAAAGCCAAATCGCTCTGTTAATCTTTATTTCCGTGTATGCCACATATGGATAACATATTTTACCGCATGAATACCTGCTGCTGACCATCAAGAAACTGCAAGTGTACCTTTCAGCTTCTCCCTTGCATTCTCCACCATGAGGTCGCCATGGCGGATTAATCCGCATTGTTAATCTAGCAGAAGTTCCTACGCCGGATGCCCTTCCTGACGCAACCCTCCATGGTGAGAGGGGCCCCACCAGGAGTCGAACTAGGCCCCTTTTCGCTTTTCAGGCGACCAACAAAATATATGCCACAAAAGCAGAACCATGAATTATTTCTGATGGACAGATGCAAACATTTAAATGTTGCATTTTCATTTTCAACCAAAGCGAGCAGGCAGCAGACCCTGGCAGCAAAAGTGGTGAAATGTTTGGTGATTATTACTTGGGGCGGTAGTAGCTCAGTCCATTGGGACTTGATTTGGGAACCAGAGACTCACTCAGAGCACCATATGGGTGTGTCCCAATTCAGGGTCTGCATCCAAACCCATGTGTGCAGGCTGGACGCTGGAACAAGAAACGACAGCAGAACGCGGCTGGTTCAAGGCCCACATGAACCACAGACTGGAAGCTGGAGAGGTGTTGGTTTGCCTCCTGAGCACTGCCGAGGTGCCTTCCCACTTTGATCACCTCTCTGGTTCTGTCTGTGCATGTGTGTATTCTGCATGGGGAATTGTGTACATTAACAACAGAGTGTAGAATTTGGAATTTCCCCACTTGTGGATACTAATAATGGTTGTCTCTTTTTCTTTAGTACTAAAATGCTTAACCAGTAAATATTGAAAGAGGGCATATGTTAATATGTGTTTTATCTCGTTACAGTACACCCTCTGACAGGTTAGTGTTTCAGTAATTGTCAATGGCTTTTTGGAGGAAATATTCCATTTGAATGTGTTCATGTCAGGATGTGGGTCAATCCAGCCATGAAATGACATGCTTTATAAACTACATAGAGAAACAATTAAACTATATTTATCATTTATTCATCTTACTTTTTTGGCTGTTCTCATCTGTACTGTATATCTGAGCTACATGTGACAATGAAGACTGAGCGGTGATCTGTTGACATCTTGTGGTCTAATTTAGGAATTACACGCAATGGCAAGTCCTCAGAGACTTAAATATTAACCAAAACAACAGGAAGTAGTCACAAAAAGCGAACTTTGCACTGCCTCAACTACAGCTAAGCAAAGTAGGTGAAATAAATCCTGCGGTAGATGATAATTTAAGAAGCGCACGCTTCGCTTTAATCGCGTTAAGTAACTTTACGACGCTCCCTTCCGACACGACCTTTAGCCTCTCAGCTGCTCGGTGCTGCGCTGTAGCATGCTGTGGGTAATAACGGGCAGACTGTACGCACTCACACAGAGCAAGGCTATCAAAGACTCGCTTGTGCATTTGCCACGGTTTGTGTCGCGCAGAAACATGTCGTCTCAAGCTAAAAGGCCAGCGTCCTTACTGGGAACGATGGCGTTCGGGGGGCGAGCTGACGCCGAGCAGAGCCTGGAGATGGTGAAGGCTTTCCTGGACAGGGGACACAACCAAGTAGACACAGCCTTCATGTACGTCGATGGGAAGTCAGAGTCGATCATTGGGGGCATGAATCTTCCTAAAACAGGTATGCTGCAAGCTCTGTGTGTTGATTAGAGAGTCTAAAGCCAAGCAATGTACCTGCAAACTTATTTAAAATGAAAAGTCAAGAAATCACATGTACATAAGTGTTCACAGCCTTTGCCGTGAAGCTCAAAATTGAACTCAGGTGCATCCTGTTTCCACTGATCATCTTTGAGATGTTGCTACAGCTTAATTGGAGTCCACCTGTGGTGAATTCAGTTGATTGGACATGATTTGGAAAAAGACACACTTATCCATATAGGGTCCCACAGTTGACCGTGCATGTTAGAGCACAAACCAAGCATGAAGTCAAAGGAAACAACTCTGGAGAAGGGCACAGAAAAATTTCTGCTGCTTTGAAGATCTCAATGAGCACAGTGGCCCCCATCATTCGTAAATGGAAGAAGTTTGGAACCACCAGGACTCTTCCTAGAGCTGGCCGGCTGTCTAAACTGAGCAATCAGGAGGGAAGGGCCTTGGTCAGGGAGGTGACCAAGGACATGATGGTTACTCTGTCAGAGCTCCAGGGTTCCTCTGTGGAGAGAGGAAAAGCATTGCTGCAGCAAGCCATCAATCAGACCTGTATGGTAGAGTGGCCAGATGGAAGCCACTCCTTAGTAAAAGGCACATGGCAGTCCGCCTGGAGTTTGCCAAAAGGCACTTGAAGGACTCTGACCATGAGAAACAAAATTCTCTGGTCTGATGAGGCAAAGATTAAACTGTAAACCATTAATGATTTACAGATGTAAAGGTGAAAAGAGATGGGATTTTTTTTGTCAAGATTAGAATACGATTCATGGGGCTTCCGGTATGGCGTTTGGAGTGTAAAGACGTGTTGGCCCCAAGCTCCCGTCATGTATGATGTCCTTTGCGCCTACTAACTGTTATTGATATGTTATAATTTGTTTTTTCTGCTTGAATTGTACCGGACGCCCTCCTGACTCACCATGCCTCCAAAACCATCTAAAGCTAGCGAGAAGACGGAGAATGGAGCCGCTGTTAGCATCAGCAAGGCCGACTTGGTTGCTGCATTGGCCGACCATAGAAGTGCTTTGCTAGCGGAGCTCAAAATTTCCTTTGACAGGGTTGATGAGAAGTTGGATGGACTTCAAGAGATAGTTAATGACCATAGTACTCGCTTGACGTCCTTAGAGGACAATGAGGAGTCTGTGCATGTGCGTTTGGACAAATTGGAGGCTACGTGCGCTAAGCTGCAAGTGGATAATGAGAAGCTGCGTGCTAAGGTGGTCGACCTGGAAGGGAGGAGTAGGCGTAACAACGTCAGGTTAGTCGGACTACCTGAGGACATCGAAGGACCACAACCCAGCAAATTTTTCTCTCAGCTCTTGCAGGAGGTCTTTGGTCAAGAGGTTTTTCATACTGCCCCCGAGCTGGACCGGGCTCACCGCAGCCTGGTCCCAAAGCCGAAACCCGGCGGTAAACCCCGGGCTGTGCTGCTCTGCTTTCACCGCTTTCAAACGAAGGAGTTGCTTGTACGTGAAGCCCGGAGCAGAAACTCGCTCGTCTACCAGGGACATGTCTTTAGAGTTTATGAGGACTACCCACAAGACGTAGTGAACCAACGGAGGGAGTATAAAGCGGTTATGTCTTCGTTATACGAACTGGGACTGAAGCCGGCTTTGCTGTATCCCGCGAGGCTCCGCATAACACATGCGGATGGAAGACGTACATGGTTTAAATCCGTGTCTGAGGCAGAGAAATTTGTTCAGGGAGCAGGCGATTCCTCTTAAAGAGAACATCTGACTGTTTTGCTTTAATAGCTGGTTGGTTATCCACAGTGTTATTTTTAATTGGAGGCTTGTGTTTACCTATTGGCCTATTGCTGGTTAGTAGCTATACATAATTTTATTTTTATATTTTAGTATCGCTTTTCTGAATATGCTTATAATTACTATCTAATCAATACTGTGAAGGTGTTTTTTTTGTTTTGTTTTCTTCAATATTACTGATGACGGGATAGGGGTTTCCCAGTCAGATAGACGTCGAGTTGGAAGACGTTAGGTTAGTTAGGGTAGGTGTGCTGTCCGTTCAGACAGCTAGATTCACCTTTGTGTGTGGGAATAGGGTGTTTTTTGTTTTTGTTTTGCTGTCATTTATCTTTTGCTTTTCTGTATTCCTTATTGCAGCATTCAGGGCAACTTTTTTTTCTTATCTTATTAATACTGTTACTTCTTTGCTTTATTTTGTTTTATTTGCCCTAGATAAATATAGATATTAATATTATCAGTTGGAATGTCAAGGGCCTGAATCACCCTGTAAAGAGGAAAAAGGTTATGTCACATCTGAAACATTTAAAGGCTGGGGTAGCATTTCTTCAAGAAACTCACCTCAAATGCTCAGACCACTCACGCTTAAGAACTGGATGGGTGGGGCAGCTCTATCACTCCACCTTTCAGGCAAGGGCAAGGGGTGTTGCCATAGTAATTAGTAAGGATGTATTGTTTACTCACTTGGGCTCTTTGGTGGATGTGAATGGGCGATATGTTGTAGTTACAGGCCTATTGTACAATTTAAAAGTAGCGCTGATATATGCGCCCAATTTTGATGACCCACAGTTTTTTCAACGTATTATTAAGTTGCTCCCTGATTTAAATTCACACAAGCTTATTTTGGGGGGTGATTTTAACCTTTGTATGGATCCTGGCATGGACAAGTCATCCATCAGACCTGGTAGCTCACCATCTAAATCAGCTTCCTGTGTACAAA
>VUQH01077735.1:0-13062 GCA_015106775.1 Etroplus canarensis
TGAGACGGTAGTGAGACCTGCTATGATGTATGGTTTGGAGACGGTGGCACTGACAAAAAGACAGGAGGTGGAGCTGGAGGTGGCAGAACTGAAGATGTTGAGATGTTCACTGGGAGTGACCAGGATGGTCAGGATTAGAAATGAGTCCCTCAGAGGGACAGCTCATGCTGAGATGGTTTGGACATGTTCAGAGGAGGGATGGTGGATATATTGGACAAAGGATGTTGAAGATGGAGCTGCCAGGCAGGAGGAGAAGAGGAAGAGCACAGAGAAGGTTGATGGATGTAGTGAAGGAGGACATGCAGAGGGTTGGTGTGAGAGAAGAGGATGCAGGGATAGGATGAGATGGAGGCAGAAGATCTGCTGTGGAGACCCCTAACAGGAGCAGCTGAAAGAAGAAGAAGATCTTGAGTTTCAATCATCGTCAGGATGGTGACATCCCTTGGAAAGATGTTTGATACTTTACACAGTATCACCATCGTTCACAGTCTAATGATGGAAACAGAGTCAGAGTGCAAACTGACAGTTTAAAAACTTCTAAAACAAGCTTTGAAGGCCACACAAGTATTGAGTGTTAAAACTATTTTATATTTGAAAAAATAGAATATTAAAAAATTATTATGATTCAGAAGGATTCATAGAAGATCAGCCTGGCACCAAGTAAGTAAAAAGGAGCGCTTTCATATGCTTTCTTTGACATGTTGACTGACTGCTGAACACACCAGTGCATTTTTATCTGGGCTCTGACTGTTCATTTTTGCAGTGACCCTAACATGGTAGGGCAGCCTGCTTCACAGCTCCCTTCCAAACAATTAGACTGAGTTGTTGTCACCTTTGTCTGAAAGGGCACTGCAGAATTTAAGGGAGGCAGACAAGCAAAGACTTTCTAACTGAAGGTCCCTCTAGATAGATAAAGTGGGCAGAGATGGCTGGAAAACATCTGACCTACATAAAGGTCACTTTTGGTCACATGCATTACAGAGCTCTCAGTAGACCTGTGAAAACCTCAAGAGACCCACAAGATGTACACCTTGTGTTCCTCTAGCAAAAACTGACATTTACTCAAAAATATCCACAATATCTACAAAAACAAAATGAGTTAAATTATGTATTATTTAAGATAATTTTGTGTAACATGTAACAGTACCTGGGCAGCTCACAGGGGAACAGGGTGGAAACTATGCTACTGTTGGATGAAGACAAAGGGGGCAGAGAGAGAGAAGGAAAGGTAGGAGGGTGGAGGTGAGAGTAGGTGGTGTCAGGGGAAAATGTAGCTAGGCAACATGGGACGGTGGTCTGTAGGATGACTTGACCCCTACATTAGAAATGGGAACAGGCTGGTGGTGTTCCAAAGGCTTCAGTCTGCATTTCCTCATCATTTCACACTTACTGGCTGCTCTGGAAGATCTGCTTGCAGATCTCTAACAGGGGCTATGCTAGGTTGGCCCTACTGGTGTCTGGCCAGCTACTGCAGCTAATGGGTTAACTTTTAATTTGTAAGGGTTGTTCAGCAGGGTGCAAAGCTGTGCCTCCACCTGGCTGACTTCCAGTGCTATGAAAAGGCTTTATTAACTACATGTACCATTATAATAAAATAGACCAAGGAATAACCAAAGTATGACACACAAAATAAAACAGGTGTCTTAGTCAAGTATGTACACCCTACCTTGAGTTGCTATCTAAAAATATGTGCAATTTAATTGCAGTATAAGATCAGCTAATAGTAGAACACCAAATGTACTGTAGCAGGTCAGACAACAGGAAGTGATAAAGTACAGCATATGTCAGTGCTCCAACACCAGCTAAGCACCAATACAAAGATCATTATCTTAAACAAAACTGAAAACCGCCTTATTAATGACTTACCTGGATCAAACAGGTGTACCAATATAGAGCATCCATGCTAATAGCAGTTACTGTATCTTAGGGAACTGGTAAGATTTTGTGTAAACAAATAATCAAAGACAAAGTGGATGCTGAATATATATGTGTTATGTTGTTTATAGCATAATCCACATTGAATGCACTGCATATACTATTTTACTACCATATCGCCCGTTTGAGATGTTTAAATGTGCTTAGAATCTTGAATATTCTTAATTAGGGTGCCTATTATTGGAAACTGTAAGACTGTTAGACTGTAATTAACATGATTTACAACTGTGCTTTATAGAATCATGAAAAAAAGAAAGTGCACCCTTTTTAAAATTCTAAGGTCTAATTCCAATTGCAAAAAGGTTGAGGCACAGTGTGTAAGTAACCACAGGGCTGCGGTGGATTAATTTAGATCAATCCCCTGTTAAGACTCATTCATTATTGTGTTTCATTTTATGGGGCAAAAAGACTCAACAATAACAGCAACAACAGAAGCTTATATGTACACTTAATGTGTGTTTTATTTAAGAACATATGGCATTCAGATTGCAAAAATAAAAATAAAAAATGCCAACCACACCTTTTTTTTACCACATTTTTCTTTTTTTAATCAAACAAAAATCATTATTACTGAGGCCCTCTTACTCATCTTTTATCAGCTGCTGAGACAGGCTAACTTATTTACATTATCAGAGCAGAGATGACCACTTTCTTAGCTGCAGCTGAGAATCCCCCACTAATGTATGCTGCTCGTTGATGTGATACTACGCTGGACATGCAATCCCTAACAATCTGAAGTCCATCATTCTACAGTGAGAACAATTATTCACAAGTGGAAAACATCCAGGAGTGGTCTTCCCAACAAATTCAGCCCAAGGTTAGACCGTGCAAAAAACCCAAGGGCTACATGTCAGACTCTACAGGCCTCAGTCAGCAGGTTAAAGGTTAAAGTTCATGACAGAACAGTTAGAAAAAGACTGAACAAGTATGGCTTGTTTGAAGGGTTGCAGGAGAAAGACTCTTCTCTCTAAAGAACATGGCAGCACAGCTTAGGTTTGCAAAGCTGCATCTGAACAAAGCACAAGACTTCTGGGACAATGTCCTTTGGACAGACCAGACCAAAGTGGACATGTTGGACCATAATGCACAGCGGCATAAACACCTCATACACTCAAAAAATGATGTGTTGAATGAATGTAATTTTATCAGTCCACCTTATTTCCCTCAAAGTGTATCAAGTACACTTAGTCCACGCTGATTAAGTTATAAGAACACCATATTAAATTTAATAGTGTCAGTTGAGTTTAGTAACTGTTTGAGTCTAAATGTTTGGAATTGGTTTAAACTTACTCAGCATCAATGACCTACTTCAGTAAAATATGTTTTCTTGTTGTAATAATTTGTGTAACTCGTGTCAGTCTTGTTGAAAGAACTAATTAAAATGTTATGAATAACAAGCTTGTTTCAGTTAGAATGGAATTTCTTTCATCAGATTAAAACAACTGTAAATCATTGACATTAAAAAAGTATATAACTCTTGCAAAGAAATTGAATATTTTATTTCATTATTTCCACAAAGACAGCAGTTAACAGCGTCAGAATTTATTGTTACAAATTTTCCGTCTTTAACACTCTTTCCCTGGTTGTTATATACCTGCCTTCCATTATAAATCTCTGTTTTGAAAGCAAGTTAAAATCAATCTTTGATTCAGTGTCACATTAAATTACTTGAAAGCTTTATAGCACTGTAACAGGCACTACAGTTTTTGTTGCTTAACATTTCCCTTATTGCTTAACTTTTGTAAATGTTGTAAAAGTGCATTTAACATAGAAATTAGATGGAATGTGCATAATTGCGTATTTTTTAAGTCACCCAAAGAATGCCTTTAAAAGATTGCATTATTATTTTTAACCAACTTAAACATCTTTTTAATTGAACCTAGAATTTATTTATGTTCATTAATATGTTTTTGAAATGTTTGAACTTTTTGAGAACTGTAATTTTTTTTAACATATCCAGAAGTCCGGGAAAAGTTTGAAAAAAATTACAGGATTACCAAGTGCTGCAAACATGTGAACAATAAAAATTAATACAAATTGGCAAAAAAGAGGAGGCTGGGAGCTCTTCCATTTAATTCCAACTGTTTGTTATTGAAGCTGAGTATGACTGCCCTACTCACAAATATTATTTTAACAGTAAATGAATGTTTTCAGTTATGCCTTCTATGACCACAGACTGTATGAAAGATGGACGTAGCTACCTTGACGTCACCCAGTAGTTCCTGAAGTCCTGTTCTGATACCTTGGTTTTGCCGTGGCTATCTTGGTGTTTTGTAACTGGATGTGATGATAGCAGGGTCTGACTGATAGCATGTGCTCACTGGCCAAAAACTTGTGACTGACAAACTGTATACCATACTATGATCATACTTTCTGAAACTCAGTTTGACTACATTTTAAAAAATGGGTTTCATTATTTATTATCACCCAAAATGAGTGACAGACATGAACTCAGAAGGAAAGGGTTTACAAAGGTCAAGTTAGAAAGTCTTTTCGCACAGTTTCCTTTAGTATGTGAAGTGGTTTAGCAGCCTTTTGCAAGCTACATCCATGTTTGATACTGTCTAAAAGAAGTAAAAGTAAGTAAATAAAGTAAAAATCACTGCTGTTAAAACAAATGTAATGTGTGCAATGAGCATGAATTACTACAAAAATAAAAAATGCAGAAAAAAAATCCAAGTAAACTCAGTTAACCACTGATTCCGTCTCAACTTAGCCCAGAAGCTTGTTTTTAAGCAACTGTGCCTGAATGATAATTTATGTCCATGAAAATTCAGAAATACCTTCTGCAGGACGTCAAAAGTCCATTTCAGCTCTGGTGGCTAGCTTAGGTCCAAACAGTATACAAGTCCATACTGACAATACATAATAATTATACATAATACCAATGTTTACCACAAGATGGCGCAGCGAGTCAGTGTTGCGTCAAATGCACCCTGAATCCATAGGTCATCCAGCAGGTGCAGCAGCTGCTCTCCAGCTCTGTACAAACACAGCAGGGAGGGCAGCAGATTTCAGCATGAAGAGAAAGTTTATACCAGGCAGAGAGCAGAGAGTCACAGTGAACACACAGCAATGATGAGTCAGCCTGCAGACATTCATTAGTGGACATCAGCACAGATGAAAAGGATTTCAGTCATTACATTTTCCTTTATTCTCTAATCCTTTTAAAAACTTATCAGTTTTTTGAGCTGGTTTCTGTGTAGCCGATGGTGACAGTAGGATCAGATAGCATGGTAGCTTTATATTAAAGGTTGTAACTTTTGTCTGTGAGAGCTGCTGAGGTTCAGCAGAGCTCAGCTTATGATAATGCAGGCTCTGGGTGTGATCAGCTCTCCAAAGCTACCTGCAAGCGGTTAACCGGACTGGAATCTATCTCAGCTGTCATAGGATGAAAGGCAGGGTGCACCTGAAAAGGTCACCAGGTCACTAACACAGAGGCACACCAATTCATAACCTCTGCTTAACCTAACAAGCACATCTTTGTACTTTGGGAAACATACAAATTCCACAGAAAAGTCTCAGCTGACCAGAAAGTTTGAACCCAGAAACCTTCTTGCATTAATTAATGAGTCCTCCGCCTCAATCACAGGCCAACTTTTGCATTTTATTAATATTGAATCAACTACACAAATGTTTTCTGAAAACAGTGTCGCCTAGAGGTGAAGTTTGTAGTAAATTTTAGCACTTTAAAGTTACAATTTGCACCTCTAAAATTAAATAGAAAAAAAAACACTATGCAAACTATTGGAGATAACTTAATTAAAAGTACTTTTTTCTGTCCAATACTTAGTATAATATTAAGTTATGGTAAATATTATCTTTTGCTGAATAAACCATGCACACTCAGGCTGAAAAAAAGTACCTTTTGGCTGCTCCCTTGTATTCTCCTCAAGGGGTCGCCACAGCAGCTTAATCTGCATTGGTAATTTGGCAGAGGGTTCAGGCCACTAAAACGTCAATACAAAACAGTAGACATTTACTTCAAGGTGTTTTGCAAGTGCATGTCTGTAAATAAATAACAGGCTGCATTAGTTTTCTATTAACATTTCAAATATTTCTCCATGTTTTTAATTGTTTTTGTAATATTTAGTAGGATTTTTGGATCTGTAAAGATCCCAGGGTCAGTGTGGCAGAAAATGTAGACATGAATTACTGGATTCACCTCCTTCTGAGAGCTGCAGCTCGCGGTGATCACAGTGGAGAGAGTCTGTCTGTCATGAATGAAACCCACAGACCTTTGGCTTCAGGTCCTGAGGATGGACGCACTGTTTAAATGCTGCTAACAGCAGGTATTTTACTGAGGCCAGACCATGACACTCCACACCAAATACTAACGGGGTCTCAGTTATAACATGAGCATTGACAGCAGCCGGGCTAACATTAGAACATAAAGAGAATTTCCACAGAGCAAACTTGGTAAATGCTCATTTTAATCATTTTGAGAAAGATGTGTGTTGAGTATACTGTAAAATAAATAAAACCATGGCACAGGCTGAGCTACCTTTATTAACTAATCACAGTTTAGAAAAGTTTGAGGACTGGTTATAATCATTACTGCTCCTATGGAAATAAATAGATAATTACCTATATTCATTACTTACCCTTGATTTTAAAGATGTAAACAGTTATCTCTGAAGACACGTTAGCTTAATAACACCTGCTTACTCTGATTTGACTTATATTCAGAGCATGTGGTATGCACAAACTCGTTGGTTTGAAATAGTTACGTCTCATTGGGTGAATACATGTATATCTTGCTAATCAGAATTTTTGTAGATTCAGATGCAACCAGTGAATGAATTTTGTGACAAAGATAAACACAATACATTTGTAGTAAACAAACACTTTTATGTCTTGTAAATCAAACACAGGCCTTAGTGGACTTTTTTAAGTGAAGCAACTGTCAGCATGGTGGAGGGATGATGATTTGGGCTTGTTCTGCAACCACAGGACCTGGGCACCTAACAGTCATTGGTCCACCATGAACTTCTCTGTATACTGAATTCTAAAGTCAAATGTGAAGACATCTGTCCCACTGCTAAAGCTTGGTCCAAACTGGCTCATACAACTGGATGATGATGATACCACGCACAGTGGCAAATCTCCAACAGAATGGCTGAAAAAGAATCAAGGTGCTGCAATGGCCCAGTTAAAGTCCAGACCTCAACCCCACTGAAATGCTGTGGTGGGGCCTTCAGAGAGCTGAATGAACTGAAGCAACGCTGTAAAGAAGAGTGGGCCAAAACTCTTCCACAACCATGTGAGAGACTGATAAAGTCATACAGAAAACCATTGCTGCAACTTATTGCTGAAGGAGGTTCTACAAGCTGCTGGATCAGGGGTGTACTTAGTTTTTCACACCATTTCTGCAAGTTGGCTTCAGTTTTATTAAATAGATCATGAGTCATGTACTTGTGTTCTTCTGAGGTTGCATTAACCTAATTTTAAGACCTACAAGGAGCAGAGGATGTTTTAAATCATTATTATGTCCTGATATGCAAAACCTTACAAACAAAAGAGGGTGTACTTTTTTATATATTTGAAATAACACAAGCAATCCTCATTCAAATTTAAACGGGTGTGAAATATAGGTGTAATGCATGTTTATGTACTGAAAGCTGCCCACCTGCTTGCTTTTTACATTTGTCGAGTTCACTGATGACCTGGGAAGTGTAGTTTTAAAAAATATGGTTTACTGTCTAGCTTTCAGGACCACATAAGATGGAAACGGAGACATATACCAGAAATGTTATCATCTGACCTGATTCAGTCAGTGATAATATGTGGAGTGTAACTGTGGTCCTTCATCAGAGGTGGTCTCTGAGGCAGCAGAATTTGAAAATAAAGACCATGTAATATAATTAAAGCAGAAAAAATGGGTGTGGGTGTTGCTGTTTTTAAATGTTGTCTATACTGTTATTTCACTCTGTTATGTGTAAATGTGTGCTATGTCCCTCATAGCACTCATTTAGGACACCCAGTTTAGGACACATGGGAATTGATGTCCATATCTTTGGTGTTAAATAGAGGAGTTTTTTTCACACAGTAAGAAAAATTATGCATAGTAGGTTTCTGGGCCATCTAATCTCCTTCAGTACGACTTAGGAGGTATGCAAATAAAACAAAAGCAGGTTTTTAAGTCATATTTATATGTATGACTTCTGATATTGCTGCAGTTGTATACCATCCAAATAACCAAGAAGATCATGGATCAAGTGCTGTTGTATTAAAACAGGTCTTCAAAAGGTAAAAAGAATCATCCAAGTCTTCCTTAAGCAAACACATTTCAGCAGCCATGTTTGCTTTCCCACAGGTCCAAAGACAAATGGCTGATCTAAACAGGACAGGATTTAGTAGCAGGTTATAGTCTGGATCTAATTGACTGTTGTAAAACAGAGTCTGCTTAGTGAGCGACAAGTGCTGCAGGCAGCAGCAGCATCCTATAACTTACTGACTGCTGGTACTTAATATATAATGCAATATGCTACAATGTGCCATTTGTCATTTGAAGCGAGACACAGATTATGGCTCAGGGCAGTGCATCTGTCCTAGAGGCTGCTGGGAAATGGACTAAAAGCTCCTCCAGCTGAGCCGAGCCAATCACATGCTGAACCCTGGATCACCCTCACTCCTCCTCTAGAGCACTTTAGCTTCACACACACACACACACACATAAACACCCTTTCTCGCTGTCTTTAAGTCTCTCACATTTTTCTCTTACTTTTAGCTGGCTTTCAATTTTATTCCTGCTTATGTTATTCCTCTTTGTCTGTTCCAGATATGCACACGTGCGCACATGTGCGCACACACACACACACACACACACACAAACACACAGCAAACTGTTCCCTGCTGGTTTATTCCTCCTTACAGCAGTTAGCCATTTCCTTTCTTTTTGCAGCACACTAACCAGCACAGAGCGCAGCAGCAGTGCCTGCCTGGCTTAAGCTACAGTTTCCTACTGCTCTCTGTAGCATCTCCTCTCTACAGGCAGTCTAAATCTGGTGGGAGTCTAAATGAACCATATTGACATCCTACTGTGGGCAGTCTTGTTGCTTTGACAAATAATCCCTGGCATTTATCAATCAAGTCATCCTCAGCAGAGTGAAGACCTCTAAACCCGGCCTCCCCACCAAGGGAGAGGCAGAGCATTTAGAGCGCCTGAACACAAGATTCAATTTGCGCTGGGCATCACAGCCACTCCTCTTTGTAACAATTTATGCACACGTGCCACAAATTAAAATGAGGGGGAGGTTAGGGAATTGTCAGCTTTCAAATGGCTGACATAAGTTACAAGCAAAATTTTAATTAGCAAGGAGGAGTGGGGTGATAATTCAGAGGGGCCCTGTTCTGTCAGGGGCTTGACTACATTGTGTTCCTCTTTTCAGCAGGCATCTGGAGACTCCAGCAGGGCCCCAGAAAAGGTCTACTGAGGATATAACTACTTGTGACACACAATGAAATGTGGAGACCCCCTCCACATTAACACCCTCAGCTGAAGTGATATTCATACTGAGGATACTTGACTAGGATTACTAACTTCATTCACTGTTTCTCCCCATGAACCAGAGATAAATATTTAAAATTATTATCTTTTATTTTCAAAAGCATTGCACATTACTGTGGTATAAAATTGCATCCATGTTCAAGCTTGAAGTCTAATAGGAATTTGAATCACCTCCACCAAGGAGGTTATGTTTCACCAGCACAGGTTGGTTCGTTTGTTTGTGTGCAATAGAACTCAAAAAGTTATGAACAGATTTTATTTATTCATTTATTTATACAAGTGAGGTGCAACGCAAGTAACAAACCATTACACTTTAGAGGTGATCTCAATGACAATCTGGATCCAGGAATGTTTTAAAGGATTTTTTACCATGACAGGGTGAGGCGAAGGCTCATCCTCTCTGAGTGCTTCTGGTTTAAATTATTCTTTTCTGTTGTTTTTTCTTCTGTGTACAAAATAACTGAAAAAGAACAGATTAACATCAAGTTCTTCTGCAGGGTCTGGTGTGTTAAAAGTGACAAATCATTAAATATAAGGGGGTGCTGTGATTGCGATGATCAGGATCCAGGTCAGGAATTTTCTGGATGATTTTTTGATAATTGCAGGTTATGGATAATTTATTAAATTTGATTCCAGCTAGTTAAAAAAGCACTAGAATGTTTGCATTAAAATGACAGTACAACTTCCCCATGTAATCTACCACACAGACGTTTGTTAGGACTGCCATGGTCCTTTGGTTTTGTGTTCTATTTTTGTATAATTCTGAAGATAATATCAGTATTTATTTGTAGTATTGTTTTTGGAATCCTTAGTTACTTTAAGCTTTTTCTTTATTTATATTTTGGTTCTAGTCTTTATTTTTGTTTTGTCATTTATTAGTTCCATCTGTTTCTGTGTTTCTCGTTAGTCATTAGTCTGTCTCTTTATACCCTGGCTCTCCTCAGCTCTGTGTCACGTTGTTCGTGTTTTCCAGCATCGTGTGTTACTTGCTCTGTTTGTATTTTCATGGACTTTGTGTTTCAAGTGACTTACAGCTTTAATAAAGCTCACTTTGCTTCTCTCTGCTTCCTGATTGAGGCCATTTCCCATTTGTTGGAGCTATGGCATGCAGCTTATTTACTTAGGATGGAGGTGCTGGTTGAACTGATTGAGGAGGATTTTCAGGACATGTGATTTTCACCTCCACCACCTTTGCAGCAGCCAAGCTCACCTGCCTCACCTCTGCCTCCTCACCAGCCTCTCAGCTCCTACCTCACTCACTTGTTGCTGCATCTGCCATCTGCCTACCTGGGCCTGGTTCCTCTCCAAAGATACCGGCTTCAAGGAGGAAGTGTGACCCCACCAACACCACTCCAGCTCTCCTGCCTCATCACCTCTGTCCTGCGTGACCAGCTGGTGCCCCAAGCCCCAATCCCAAGCCTTCTCCTGCCCCAAGGAAGAAGGTCATCGCGTCTCAGCCTATCCCTACCCAAAGGGCAATAGCCATCAGGATCGAGATGGAGCCAGAGCCAGAGCCCTCAGCAGGAGAGCCATCAGTTTCTATGTCAGGGCCCCTCTAGTTCCTGTGTTAGGACCCCCAGAATCAGTATTTGTGTCAGCACTGTCTTCCCTAGTTTCTGTGTCAGGGCCCTATTTTTCACTTCCTATATTTGCTCACTCTAAGATGGTTCCTAAGACAGGGCCTCCAGATTCAGTGTTTGTGGCAGGGTCTCCAGAGTCAGTTCCTGTGCCAGAGCCCTATTTGCTAGTTGCTGTATTAGGGCCTCCCAAGTTTGCTTTAGTGTCTGTGCCCTCAGCTTCAGTCTCTCTTCCCTCAGTATCATCAACCTCAGCTTTTCTCCTCAGTAATATCAGCTCACTACACACACACTCCCCAGACCTATCTGTAGCTCTCCAAGTCACCCAGCCTGAGCGCTGCTGGTCCCCACACCAGCCACACTACAGGTGGTCTCTGATCCTTCATGGCCGGCCACCCAAGAGGTGGCTTCTGATCCTTCGTCGAGGGCCCCCACGTCACCCGCCACAGAGGTGGTCCCTACTCCACCTTCTTTGGCCTCCTAAGCAGCCCCACCATGGCTGCCGCCACTCTCTAGACTCTGGACTGTTAGATCCCTTTATTTGGTTTAATGAGTGGCCTCCATAGACACAATTATCCTTCCAGCACAATCTACAGTTGCTCAATCAGTCTGAGATCTTGGGAATTCATTTTTCTCCACCCTTTACTAAACAATTTCTGCAATGTGGCAGGGTATCAGGTAATATTGTAATGTAGTACTGATTCACAGGGGTGTAAAGGATGGTATGCAGAAATCTAGGTGGCACCCTCACACATGCTAGGACCAACAGGACCAACAGAAAATTGTCCAAAACTTTGTCCTCTCCCTAATGCATACTACCATCTTTTCCCAGTTAGATAATACATAATAAGCACCCTGCCATTCACTTGATGAATCTTCTGACCAGACAACCTTCTTTCATTGCCACATGAACTCATTCTCATGTTCGCATGCAGTTTACTCAACTCTGATCTAGTGGCCATTCTCACCCATCTACAGCACAACTGTGCACAGTATGAATTGTTTTCTGTGTTTTATCTTTCTAACCAGCACTGATTTATGCTGCAGTAGAGAAAACTAGATGACACTGGCCAGTCTTCACTCCCCATGTGCATCAGGGAGCTTTGGGAACCCATGACACTCTGGCTGGTTCATTCCTCTGACCATTTTTGGTTTGAATTACCCATTCCCGTCCACCTGTCCCTTATTCGGAGTTTTTATATGAATTCTCTGACTTTTTTATCCAATTTAGTGCTCAGTTCAGACAAAATAATTATAGTAGGTGATTTCAACATTCATGTAGATGTTGAAAATGACAGCCTGAACACTGCATTTCATTCATTATTAGACTCAAATGGCTTCTCACAAAATGTAAACAAATCAGCTCATCCTTTCAATCACACTCTTGATCTTGTCCTGATATATGGCATAGAAACTGAACATTTAATAGTATTTCCTGAAAATCCTCTTCTGTCTGACCATTTCTTAATAATACGTTAATAAGTTGAGTTTACAATAATGGACTACACAGTGCTGGGGAAAAAAATTCACTACTGTAGGTATTTATCAGAAAGTGCTATTTCTAAATTTAAAGAAATTATTCAACCATCATCATTATTTCCTTCAATGCCATGTGCCAACATAGTGCAGGGCAGCTACCTAAACTTACATTAAGGTTGATTATCTTGTTAATAGTCTCGCAACCTCATGGCCTTCAACTCTGGATACTGTAGCTCCTCTGAGAAAGAAAGCAACAAATCAGAAGTTTGACTCCCTGGTTTAATTCTCAAACACACGTCTTAAAGAGGGTAACATGTAAACAGGAGAAAAAATGGAGTTCCATTAATTTAGTACACCTTAGTCTGGCCTGGAGAAATAGTCTCTTGTCTATTAAAAAAAAGAAAGGCCTCCGTAAGGCTAGCACATTTTACTATTCGTCACTGATATAAGAGAATAGGAACAACCCCAGGTTTCTTTTTAGCACTGTAGCCAGGCTGGCAAAGAGTCAGACCTCTGTTGAGCCATGCATTCCTTTAACTTCATGAATTTCATAATTATTAA
>VUQH01077742.1:0-40916 GCA_015106775.1 Etroplus canarensis
AAAAAGGAAGCCATATTTGAACATGGTCCAGAAGCGCCGTCATGTCCTGTGGGCCAAGACTCATTTGAAATGGACTGTTTCAAAGTGGGAAAGCCTTCTGTGGTCAGACGAGTCCAGATTTTTGCATTCTTGTCCCCCAGGCTGAGGGAGACCTTCCAGCGTGTTATCAGAGTTCAGTTCAAAAGCCAGCATCTCTCATGGTATGGGGGTGCATAAGTGCATACGGTATGGGCAGCTTGCATGTTTTGGAAGGAACTATGAATGCTGAAAGGTATATAAAGGTTTTAGAGCAACATATGCTCCCCTCCAGATGACGTCTATTTCACAGAAGGCCTTGTGTATTTCAGCAGGACAATGCAAAACCACATACTGCAGCTATTACAACAGCATGGCTTCATCAGAGAAGAGTCTGGGTGCTGAATTAGCCTGCCTGCAGTCCAAATCTTTCACTTATAGAGAACATTTGGCACATCATTAAACGAAAATACGTCAAAGACGACCACAAACTATTCAGCAGCTGGAAACCTATATCAGGCAAGAATGGGACCAAATTCCAACACTAAAATTCCAGAAACTTATAACCTCAATGCCCAGACATCTTCAAACTGTTGAAAAGAAGAGGAGGTGCTACACCATGGTAAACATGCCCCTGTCCCAACTATTTTGAGACCTGTAACAAGCATCAAATTTGAAATTAGCTCATTTTATGAATAAAATTGTAATATTTCTCAGTTTAAACATTTGTTTTGTCATTTATGTTCTGTTGTGAATAAAACATTGGCTCATGTGATTTGAGAGACTTAGTTTTCACTTTGTTCAAATTTAAAGAATGTCCCAGCTTTTCTGGAATTCGGGTTGCACCTATGCTCATGCATGAGCATGTGCATGTGTGTGTGCGTGCTTGCATGTGTGTGTGCATGTTTGTGCATAGGTGGGTGGTGTTTGTGTCTCTGTCAATTCAGCTGCTACTTGTCTGTCCATCTGCATGTTGGCTCCTTGATCTATTTTAATTTTCCATACATATTATTTCCTTAACTTTCTCCTTGCTTCTCTCTGAGTGGAAGCAAGAAAGAGGAAGTTGAGTAATTTAGCATGTCTATATAATGAAAACACATATGCATATGCGTACAGTACATTATTAAATTTTTTGTGCTGGGTTTTTTTTCTTCTCCTGTGCTCCTCATTATAACTCATCGGTATCTGTAGATATTTTGGCGACAGGTCTCCTGTGATGCCACCCACTACTGCTCATAATATGACAGCTTCTGGGAACAAATACACAAAAACAGCACATGGCATCATACACTGTAGCTTAATTCTTAAAGCACCACTGGGGTCCTGGCAGCTTAGCCTCATCTATCTGTTAAAACTGACATTGCATTTGAAAGAGAGCTCGTGTGAAAGTCAGTTTGTGAATTTTCGTGTTTTTTGCACACATCAGTCACACATACACTGTGCTCACAGGAGTCTTGAAAGTCAGAGCTGTTTGTATACAATGCATCAGCTGCAGGATCTGTAGAGTTAACCCCAACGAGAGACTGTATACCTGCAGCTACCAAGGGAAACATGGTAATACAATTACTGTAGCTCAGAAATTTGAAAATGTATGATTGTTAAGATAACTGACATATTTCTGTTTATGAGGAAGAATTATAAATAGGTGTGCTGCTGACATTCAGTATAGAGTCACCTTAACCAATACCAGATACCTGTACAACTGGCTCACTGTGTAGTATACTGGGACTAGACAAAAATAATGCTGGCTAGCACTAGTAGTACATTTTAAACAAATACATAAATTTATAACCAGCATTATAATATAATGACAATGTTGATACTGTTTCTCTTATGAGCACATAAAACAATAGTTTTATTTACTGCTCACTGGAGATTTATTATTATCAGTATTCTTCATGCCATCTAACAATGGGTCTTTAAAAAGTTAATTTTCTGCATTTTAAAAAGCCAAGCATTCCATGTTGAGTAGTTTGTTATAGTATAAAAAGATGAAGGTTTGGGTAGTTTTTCTCAGCAGTGACACGCATTGTAATTGCAAACCAGTATCCAAAAAAAGAGCATGGTCAACAAAAATCTCAGAATGCAGCGACAGGGGAAAATAATCACAAACCTAAACTGTACTATTGTAATTCTTTTGATCTCAAATGTATTTCTAGCATTTGTGGGACAATGAGTATTTGAGATTTAAAATGAACTTACTTACTATGACTTTAAAACTTGTTCAGGCCATTAACTAACAGAACATTGTTCTGTTTTGACTCTGGATTTTAATTTCAGTTTTCACCTCTGTATTCAATTTCTGTTGTGTTATACCCCATCCATGCCATCTACTTTACTAATTGTCCCAGGAAATACTCATTATACAGGCAGTGTTCTGTGATCCAATATGCCTCTGTTGCTTTCTCTATTCTCCATTGGAAAATTTCAGATCATCCTTCCTGCTCTCTTTCTCTCCATCCCTCCCACATGCCACCTCCATGCTGGAGGACTCATTATGCAGACCAACTCTCCCTCTGTCTCTCTTATCACTCTCCACTGGAGTACTCATTACTGTCTCTCTGTCCCTTACTTCTCTGTTTCTCCTTCTCTCGCTTTCTTTATATCTTAATCTCTGTATAATAACATACTCACACTGAGATATACTGTAAAGTGTACTGCAGCTTGGGTTCCTAGTGTAAAACCAAGAATAACAATGTACTTCATCTGTCCTTTACTCAAAGCTGACATTCATCATTTATAGACTTTTAAAAATGGCAAATCTGCATATTGTATTGAATTAGTTGTTCGTATTTGAAAGTACTCAGAAGTAGATCTATAGATGCATCTAATCTTCTCAAAAGAATACATTGATATTGTGCCCTGCATTTCCAACACAGCGTGGTAAGTTATTCTTCAATAGTTTATGTAGAATAATAGTGGAGGCCTCAGAAAAGATGTAGAGCCAAGAGCACAGGCCTTGTTGGCAAAAGCTAGGGATTGTGAGTGCACTTTGTACCTATAAAACTTACGCTTTTCTTGCCAGTCTCTGTGCAGGGCCTTTAATTTCTCAGTAACACAAGACTGCACATGAAGAAAGTCATCAGAGAGCTGTGATCAAGAGGTGTGACCCACAGGCAAGACTTATAGCTTGAACTCAAGAATATCCCCTGCTGACTTGTCAAGAAATGGATGTGTGATGCTCAAATGCCTCAAACATTCACTAACCCCAGGTCACATCCCCAGAGATGTACTAAACTATGAAAAATGAAATAAATAAATAAAAAACATGAAAGAGAGGTATCATGACTTGGGGGCTTGTACAGTATATTAGTTTCAGATTTGCATTTCACTTTTGATTTACTGCGTAAATTTGTGTCTGTTATTAGTTGATATCACATCCACAGGTATGGTTAGTAGGGGCTCTCCTTCACCTTCTATTTTGCTCAGTAGCAGTGGTATAGATCAAATATACATGAGTGCTTGGAGAAATAAATAGGGGTTCATATCTCATGTGTGTCTTAATAATAATAATAATAATAATAATAATATTATTATTAAAAGCAAAAAGCAAAAAGTAAAATCAAAGCAACAACAACAACAACAACAACAACAATAATAATAATAATAATAATAATAATAATAATAATAATAATAATAATATTATTATTATTATTATTATTATTATTATTGTTGTTGTTGTTGTTGTTGTTGCTTTGATTTTACTTTTTGCTTTTAATCCATTTCGAGATAGGTTTAAGAACCAAAACAGCTTGTCTCAGAATAAAGGAACACATTATCCGTTGGATAAAATTGGTCTAAAAAGGACTTCCTTTTGAACAAGTAGGTGAGACAGAGTGTGACATTAACATGGTCTCCTATAGTAGCCTGACTAGTCTACATTTTGTTTTACTGGGATACTAGCTTTGACAACAACAGCAAATATTTTACATGTACCTGCTTTAACTCTTTAACTTCTTTCATATTGCATTTCCCTAATTTATTAAATAAACAAAAGTCTTAAACTTATTTGTGCTACTACTATTTCTGCTAAGTGATTTTGCTAACACTCCTTACACTAAGCTTGAAAAATTCTCTCTGTCTCTGAAACAATTAACTTGCATTATTTCAGGCATTTACTTCATGTTGGCAGAGATCATGTAGAGTGATTTTGTACCAAATGCACAGTAAATTCATCAGACTGCCACAGATTGGTTTATCACTTACTCTACTGTTATATATTTGGAAATTATGTGGCTCCCAGGTAAATTGCTAACAGTATTCCAAAAAGCAATATGAATGTCCTCATCCTCATCCTTAGAGATAGTTTGAGAAGCTCACTCATTCGAGAGGGGCTCAGTGTAGAGCGATGCTCCTTTACATGAAAAGGAGCCAGTTGAAGTGGTTTAGGCATCTGACACCAGGATGCCACCTAGACACCTCTTAAATGAGGTGTTTCAGGCATGCCCTACCAGGAGGAGGCCCCGGGGACAGGCTGAAGAGATTATACTGTATCCCTTGGCTATCTTGGGAATGCCTTGATTTCTCCTGCAGTAAGAACTGGAGGAGGTGGCTGGGAAGAGGAAGGTCTGGGCATCTCTGGTTAGATTGCCAAACCCAGATAAGTGGTGGAAAATGGATGGATGGATGGATGGATGGATGATATGATTATGATTAAAAGTTAAACAAGGAAACATGTATCAATGAAAGCAGAATTTGAAGACCAGCAGGGAAAAACTGCAAAAAGTGCAATTGTATATAGGTACCCTGAATATGATCGCTCTGTGTAGGATGTCTTTCTGTATCATGTTCCATGGGCAGATAAAGATGAGACCCATGAGGCTGTTCAGCAACTAATCACAAGATGACTACTTAAATTAATTAGCTGACTGCAACAGACATAATAAACGCATACCAATTAGGAGAAATGAAGGAAATGGGAGCGAAAAAGTGAGGCGAAAAAGAAAAAACTAATGAAAAGAAATTAGGTGGAAACAGTAATAACAAGAGAAAGACCAAATGTCAGATACACATGGAGTATAGACAATGAAATGAAGAGGACAGACAGCAACTTTATTTTAATTTCCCTTCACTTTTCCCATGCCTTCATTTCTGTCTGTTCCCACTCATTTCTCCTTGTTCTTACACTTTTCTTAATTTTCTCTTTTTCCTCCTCTTCCCTGAGAAATACAAGCAAACAAAAAGCTTTGCAAGCCCTGGAGCTCAGTGGTTTTCTTCTATAGGGCTTGGAATTTAACACATAATTGAGACTACCTTCAGAAGCAAAGAACAGGAGATCAAACCATGTAACACATGCTACTTTAAAAGAATCTGAATGTCTGCGTGTGTGTGTGTGTGTGTGTCAGAATGTGTCTGTGTTTGAATATGTGTAAGCTGGAACATTTTTTGTTAAGTACTGCTAAGATTAGAACTGAGGGGGGGGTTTACGGAACAGAAGAAAAGATGGCAGAAAATAGAGTAAAGACTAGAGGCATCTCTGATGCCTTTGTTTTTCCAAAAAGCTGCTTCAACAAATGTGGTTAACATCCATTTAGACTGTTATATCCCTTTCATACACATGGCCTAAAATCAAATTGTAGAACATATTTATTCATTCTGCATCTCAGCCAGTTTTGGAACTATTTTCCCAAATTTATAGAGTGTATAGAATGCAAAGTAAATAGTTCGGTAGGTACTATGGGGCAAGAGTGTAAAGAATGATAAGAAATGATGAAGCATAAAATTAAAGCTGAAAGGAAAGAAGAGGAAGAAAGAAATAAAAAACAAAAAAATGAGATGAGTGAGTAGAAGTGGGGATTTTGCCATGAATAATAGCCTATTCATCAGTGCTAATTTGCTAGGCTAATGTTCCCACTGAGCTTAATGGGGAGATTAGCCTGGCAAATTAGCACTGATAAACGAGCAAACATGAATCACGGTGGTCAATCATGGAGTCAGCCATGTATTCATACCATACCACAGCAATTGGAAGCATCTGTTCTAAGTGCGTTTTTACTTCGAGTTGAGCAATTAACTGCCCGTCATGACCACACTGCCTTGCAATAAACTTGCAGTATAATAACAATGACCAGAGATGCAGTCAGAAACAGACATTAAAATAATGAGATGCACAACAATAACACGGATTGACGTCTTCTCCCTATTTAAAACTCTAAATTAGACAATAAATAACAGATTTATAACAATGCATATGAAAACATTAATGTTAATTAAGCAAGTCTAAAGGCTCTTTGCAATGCAACACCTGCTGCCTCTTCAATAAATGTGCACTGCTTTGCAAATTCTGAAATTGGTTTCAGATCGCATTAAGGGATGCCTTACAAGTTGTTTCTGATACAAGGATCTCAAGTGTGGAAACAGTTAAAACAGTCTACTGGTGTTCCCTCAGGAACCAGCCCACTGCAAAATCTAAAGGGACATTAGAGGCTCTTCAGTTCCTTCATTAATAAGTAAGATGATCATTAAAGTTTTACGCATTAACAGTGGGTGAAGCTCTCATCCAGAGTGATTTGACAATGAATGCAACAGTAGATTAAGCTTGAATTTCCCAGATCACAACATTACAAGTCACCTCTGGATTACAAAGGTCAGAGCAACAGTAACCTGAGACCTTACAAAGATAATATAGCAAAGAGAAGTGTAAAATCACGAAAGAAAAGAAAAGTAGTTGAAAGTGATTTTTACTCTGTGATCTTGAAGAATCTAGGAATTGTTTATTGTGAAGGTCCATCAAACTGTATCTAATCTATAAGGATGGAACGCGTGTGGAATAAAGAATAACAGCCTTATTTTCAGGCCTGGGATCTTCAGTGATTACACAGCTCAGAACCAAACTCATACACATCACTGGACAAGTTTGATGGGAAATTTTGAGTCCAGATTAGCTGAACTTTAAGCACTCAACCATCACTTTATTTATTGAATTTTTTTGCCCAATATAACAGTTTCTTCTTCGGAAAGACATTTCAAAAACATGTGCCACCACAACCACGTCAGAAAGCACTTCAGCAGTTTTTTTCCCTGCTGTGTTTGAACTGTATTCTCTGCAACAACACATATCCCATTACTGCCATGGTAGGTAGGCAATCATATGTGTGAAAAAAATTCTGTAGTTGTGATGGTGTTCACTGACTCGGTGGGTAAATATGACAGCCATTCAATAGCTGAATTGCGACTGAAAGGGAGAGAGGGACATGGTCACACTTGATCAAGTCCAAATAGGGTTCTTCTGTGAGGAAAAACTTGTCTTTTTTATTTTCCAATCACATGTTTTGAAGTTGTGAGATAAAAGTCTCTAAAGACAAAGCAAATGTAGAAAATGAATAAATATGAAAGAAAGTTGTAGAAAGTTGGAGACGAAAACGCTTGGCCTTTCTGATTTTAAAATATGAAAACTAAGTAATTTGACACTCATTAGTAAAAAAAATTAGTATCAATAACAACTTATATAAAGCCAATTAAGCCATTTTGGAGAATCGTACTTCTTGTGAAATTTTAAGACATATCATTATCAGTATTAAACACACAGAAAACCATGTCATCCATTAGTATCTCTAGGATAAAACATTAGCTTTATACATTTCTGAAGCCCAAATATATCATAATTTCAATGTTAAAAAGACCATGAAGGATTCATACTCAATGTGTATTTAAGTACAAAAGCCAAAAATCAAAAATGGAGTGCTCCAAAAAAGGACAGATTTACAAAATATGTGTAAACACCTGCAGGTAATTTTACCCTAACAGACTCCACCTAGAAATGTGCACAAATGGATATGCCCTGTATCCTATATTCTAAATGCTCACATTCAACCATAAACTGTCAATGTAAAGCACCTCATGGATGTTGAAATACAGCTGTTGATCCATGGTTCTTCCATTTGCGCTCCTCTGTGGTGTTTCACCAACAATGCAGCATTACACAAGTGCCAGCACAGTATTTGCATATATGCAGTGATCACATCCATCAAGCCAACTTTCCCAATTTATTCCAATTAAGAGAGTCAACCCCTACCCTTTGATATCATTTGGTGAATGTATTTTACGCATGTGAGCTTTCGCCTACAGTAATTTATGATGAGCACTTATAATGAAGATATGCAGTGCAATGATTGTATGAGGGCTCTTACTGGCTTTATTTCATAACTATAAATTCACACAGTCCATTGTGCATAGGTGTGCCAGATGTGCCAGGGCAGATCTTAACTGATGTTAATGATTTATCAGTTAGTGTTGTTAAACTAGTGACAAGAATACACTATATTCATGTTTAATACCAGAGAGGGGCCAGCCAGATTTTTTTGAATCCTGCCACATCCTGGCATTCATCCTGCATTTCAGCTGCAGGGAGATACTGACAGTGAGTGTCAGCATACAGTCCGGTTCTCTCCTCTGCACTCCAGCGGTGAGAATGTGATAGGTAAACAGTAAAATCTTCTTCTTCTTCTTCTTCTTCTTCTTCTTTCGGCTGCTCCCATTAGGGGTTGCCACAGTGGATCATTTATGAATCCGCATATTTGATTTGGCAAAGTTTTTATGCCAGATGCCCTTCCTGATGCAACCCTCACCATTTATCCGGGCTTGGGACCAGCACTAGGAGTACACTGGCTTGTGGGCACCTGCGGCTGGTTTATAGGTAAACAGTAAAATATTGTGCATAATTTAATTTGATACACCATTTGGCTGAGGATTTGAATGTTTATGATGATGTGAAATTTCAAGTTAAATGTGATGTTTGAGTTGATTAAGCATCATGTAAAATAATTCCTCAAACTAACTTTTTAGTCTGGCTTCACCACCTTACCATCTGCATTGTCTATATCCCATTTCCGAAATGTTCATACATATAGGTAAAACTTTGTGTACAGGTGTGCACATGGGACATGGTGTGCACATCTTTCTTATGTTGTGCATACAGTATACCACTTTTATAAATGAGACCCCTGAGGTATATAGTTAACCCTTTGAACTCCATGGCGACCACAGCCAGCCAGCAAGTTTTTACAACTGTCCGTGTATGAATATGTGTCAAGTAAATATTTTGCAAAATGTAACCCCATTAGCCACTTCAAAGACTCTGGCCAGCATTCATCTGTGGTGAGTGCAGCCTATTTACCTCGGCAGTCAACATGCCTGGTGTGAAGCATCCACCCTCTATTTACACTGGAGGAGGCTTTAAAACTTTGTGAAAGGAGACAAAAACGGGCAGATGAGTCAATAAAGCATCACTTCTGCACTGCTGTTTTTGCAGGTGTTAACTAGAGTCACTGATACTTTCTCTGGAATGGCTAAATCAGGGTTCTGACATGACAGTAGTTTATAACCAACTGCTGTTATTGTTGTTATAGCCAGCTAGGTGTCAGGTACGCAGAGATTTTCTTTCGTCTACTGGAGAGGTTCTAATTTGCAGACAGTAACTAACTGTAACAATATTTGGTCATGCATGTTTTCCTACAATAGAGCCCTGACTTCAGTTCAGGAGATTGAGCCTTGAGTTGAGGAGTTAGAGGGTGTGGAGTGTAAGGTCCAAAGATGAGGAAAAGGGCCAGGAACAATGCAGATGAGACTTTGAACTACCGTCGATGGCTACTACTACTTGTCCTTCAATCCAGGCATGTGGTTTACCAAGGTCCAAAATATGTGGGGATAACTGATTTTATTTTATAAATTATATATTAGCTAGTCCTAGACCACATCAATGGTTGTTTTCAGCTATGTTTAGGTGTTTAGAATGCTCACCAGATTTCTCCTTTCTTTCAGAATTCTCAGGCATCTGGAGCAGCATTCTACTGGGGTACAGAAGATTAATAATTGTTATTTCACCAAAGTCTTCTCTAGAGAACAGTGAGTCCACATATGGACATATACAGTATATTGCCACTTGGTGTACACACGTGTGTTGTTTTAGTAGATGTAATTTAAAACACAAAAAGACACAATTACAGTTCATCACCAGATGATGCACTGTCAACCCCAATATTGAGTCCAGTGTTGTACACACTGTGTAGTGCCATTCCCTCATTGTGAAAGTCAGCAAAGATCAATCTGCAGGAGAATTACACAAACCCTAAGCCTAACTCCAGTCACTGTTTACCTAAAACTAACTGCTAATCCTAATCTTGACCTAAATATCTTGCAGAAAGAAATGATGATGTACATCAAGAGGAAGCAACACTGTAAAAAAATATTGTTTAAATTAAACCAGAAAGTCCATAACTGCAAGAAAATTAAAAAGAAAGAAAATTTATACAACATGCTGAGCGGAAAGACACGCTGTTGTACCAGAAATTCTCTGATGCATGGAGAGATTCTGCGACAATGAAGGACAGATAACAATTTTGTTGTACTTTTGCACAGTGACAATAAAGTTTCTGATTCTGAGATAACAATTCAAAACCAGAAGCACACTTTTTTGATGAAAATGCAACTACAGAGCAAGTAAAAGGCTTTCTTTATTACGCAAGGAAGGAAAAGAGGAAAAGATTTACAAAAAAGGCTTATTTGGCAGAGGTCTTTTTTTTAGCAGCCAAAAGTATTATGATTTTCTTAAATATTTTTACTCTCCTTCTGGCTTTTGTATTATATATGTGGGACCAAGCATCATTGTGCATCTGCAATTTGAAGAGTTTTTGTAAATAAGGAAAAGGAGGGGAGACAAAGTATTAAAGCTCAGCCCAAAATACAACTTGCAGAAAGTAGTGCCGCAAAAGTTATATTAATAACTAAGAGGGCTGGATATTGAGAATCCCTTTGGCCCACCAAATTGAGACTCTCATAATTTTTCCTCTGTTTATCTTTTCTGATTACAGGAAGAAAATAACAGAAAATAAAGACCTAGGAAACTAATTTTAAACTGCTTTGAATGTGAAAAGGTGCTTTGATAGTTTACTTCTAAAATAATAGAAAGCTACTAATAAATGGCTAATCAGAGCTCATACCTTGTAACTGCATATACACGACAGCTATCATGCATTTAAAGCCATAATATTTCCTAGAAAAAAATGCTTTATAAGAAAACTTACATAACAAATAATGTGTAGTAACTTCCACAATAATTCCCTTTTGGAAATAGAGCCAAAGTGCAGCTGCAGTTCAGCCAGCATGCAGTAAAACCTGGGACTTCTACAATGGGAACATCTGTAGCTTATTTCAAGTGGCTCCCAGAATAATAAAACAGACAATATGTTTTCAAGAGCCTGGGTCCCAGGCCAAGAAGCTAAAAATGTTCTAGGAAAAAAAATGCTTCAGATTTGTCTCTGTTATAAAAATATCAACTGCTTCTCCCCCACGTTGTTAAAATAAAAACAAACTTATCCCTATCTCCTTTTTTATCTCCTGGGGTAACTTAGAGGTAAAGACTCAAGCACAGAGAAAAACACACACTTGGTTTAAAAGGAGCTACTTGTGCAACTGGTGCATCCTCAGCACAGACGAATACAGGAGCAGCATAGAGGAGCCCTATTTCTAAATGGGGCTCTTCTATCCTGCAACAAGGAGTAGCATGAACAATAAACACAACACAATAACCGGCCAAGCATTTCCATTATAAGCATCCGTAAATCGGCACTGGCAGAACTGAACTCAAAGAGGGATAGAGCCACACAAACAACATGAAGAAAAGAGACATAGGGGAAATTTTGTGTGAAGAGAGAACTAAATGAACATGTGGGTACATGTGCTGCTGTACATGTGCCGAAAGGATCACTGTCTTATCAGTAACTGAGCTTAAAAAGCAACAATGTTTCAATTAGTGTTCAGACGCACACTCATACACAGACACATTAATTACAATTTCAACGATAATGTCTGTCATTTCATTAGTGAGACTGCCAAAATATGGTGTTGCCTTTTTCTCTCGGACTCTGTTCCTTTCACTCCTTCTGCATTTTTCCATCTCTTCTGCGTCTACCTCTGTCTATTTCCTTGCCCTGACACACATGCACAGCCCCATAATGCACAAACACTGGCGCTATCTCGAGGCTGATGGCTGTCACCTTTGTGTATTCAGCCTCTTTCAGGAGCCAGCAATGCAAATAACAGCCTCATGAATATTCAGGGGGAAAAGCTAGAGAGAGACAGAGAGAGAGAGAGAGAGAGAGAGGAAGAGAATGACAGAGACAGAGAGACAGAAAGAGAGAGTGAAAGAGGAGAGAGAAAGGAAGTGAGAAAGAGAGAATGAAAGAGCGAGAGAGAGAGAGAGAGAGAGAGAGAGAGTAAGGAGAAGGAATAAAGTGAGGCGGTGACAGGTAAACTGTGGAGAGAAAGTAAGGGGAAATGCTGTAGACAGAACAATAGCACCGGCTAGAGTAGGGGAATAAACGTATACTGAGTGACAGTATGGATTAAATAGAGCAGAGTAGTTTGGTCTGTATATGTATTGGTCATAGACCGTTAACCAGTTTACCATATTTTCTTGTGACAGATTTGCTTTCCTAGGTCTCAGAAAGTGAAATGGCAGTGATGACAGCTCCAAAGTAAGGAAAAATATTTAAAAGTTCTAATTATAACAGTTTCACCAAAGACATTTAAAGTATGCCAGCATACGGCTCATAAGTCCCGCATACGTGAGCCATAAGTTGTAGGTAAGTTATACAATCACTGACACACGTTCACATGTTACTTTTAAGTTACTCATAAGTCAAAATACATTGAGATAATGACCCAAAACTTATTTCCAACCTATGAGTAACGTTTTTTGAACCTATGTGTATGGGAAGTTATTTCTAGTGCATACTGATGTATGTAGATGTATTTGACGTGTTCCGGACGACCACAGCACTTACTGAATGTGCTTCTAACTTACAGTTACCATATAATGGCGTATTGACTGCGAGTAGGTGTTGGCCCCGGACACAAATTCCACTGACGTTGCCCGAGAGGCACTGGAACCCGCATCATCTCCATTACAGGGTGAGCATGCGGTGATGAGGGTGTGGATGATGATGGTTCCTCCATGCGTCCACGGCCATGGCCATGGCCAGGAGACTTCTTGGCACCCTTCTTTGAGTTTTTGGTGATGGCGATGATGATGTTGTACTGCGATGGTGATGTTGATACTGTGAATAGGCTACATATGCATGCATTTCGAACACTGGCAACACGCTAAGCATTCTTTGCTTAGTGGACGGATGGACATATGGACAGACAGGTGGACGAAAAGATGCAGTCATGGACAACCTACAAACATAATGTCTTCACGGCAGAGAAATAACAATATATCCCTAGCAGCCTAAGCCTGTGGGCTTAGGGATTTCCCATGATGCGCTGGGCATTTCTTCTTCACCCACCTCTTGTCACTCCTTGTGTATTTATTTGCTAGTGTTGCATGTCAGAACATTTTGTCTTATCTCTCCCATACTCTTTGTCTGTCTATTCTCTTTTCTCTAGTCTTTCCCCTCCCACAGAACCGGTCGAGGCAGATGGCTGCCGCTCCCTGAGCCTGGTTCTGTCAGAGGTCTCTTCCGGTTTAAACGGAGTTCTTCCTTCCCACAGGTAATAAGTGCTTGCTCATAGGGGATCATGTGATTGCTGGGGCTTTCTCTCTAATACTGAAGGGTCTTTACCTTACAGTATAAAGCATCTTGAGATGACTTTGTTGTGAATCGGCTCTATATAAATAAAACTGAATTGAATTGAATAAACTGAATGTATGATACCCCAGCAGGTGCTGCAAGTGACATAGAAGTAATCAATTTGCCTTTTGTCCCATGATCTCTCTCCATTTTGCTTTTCCAAAATTAACAAGATATAATGTAGCAGCTATGCATTCCAAGGGTTTTATTTTTTTCCAAGAAGTTGAAACTGTATAAATGACCTTCCAGACTCAGCAGTAATTTTACAGAGTGACACCTGGCACTACGCAACAGCATATTAAAAACAAATGCATATTAAATAGTCTACCTTTATGTGTCCACTCTATAACATGTGTCAGCTAGTACTGGAGACACCCTGGGTCTATAATTTTATATGCTTGTCAAATGTGAATATTTACCTTAAAATGGCATGTGCATAATGTCCCTGTAATAACTAAAATGTTATCATGTTATGTTTGCTATAAAGTAACAAAATGTTTTCTTCTGATAACATTATAATAAACAGCATTGCTGTGCAAGTGTGACATTCATGTAATTATGTCAAATATGTGTAACAATGTAATCGTGTTTCAGTATGTGTGTGTTTGTGTGTCCATATGCCCTGTTGTTATCATAATCATATCGTCTTGTCCGTTATCAAATGCTTTTATAGCAGTGACCACTAAAACTTCTGCTTTTCCTAATGTACTGGACTTCCCTGTTCCTCATCTGGGAACACAGAATGGCAACTTTTTCTTAAACTGAGATTACATTTATCTGAAAATGCAGCTCCACTTGGTCTCAGCACTCACAATTTGTCACCTGCATCATTGAGTACAACTTGTTAGGTAGGTGGGAGTACCACAACTGGTGAGATCACTTAGCAATTTGTTGTTGTGTCCTCTTCTGGAAGACATACCCTATAATGTACCACTGAAACAACTCTACCAATATCCTAACAACTTTCTTGCCACTCCTGGTTATGAAGAGGAAAATAACATATTGCTTTACAGAGAAAAAAGAAAGTGGGATTTATTTTTCATGTGAGGAGTATTGTGTTGCTTATTCTTTCAGCTCAAAGCAGATCAAAGCTGCAATGTGTGTTTCTGACTAGTAGTCAAAGCAGTCAACCTTGACTTCATGTTAAGATTAAAGTCTTAGCGAAGAATGGCTTCCTTACACATCTATCAGTGTGGGAAAAATTTTATCCTTTAGATAAACATGATGAAAGTTGCCTTCACCACTCATTTGTGGGTTTTGAACAGGGTTTTTTTTAACATTACTAATCCAGCAAATTGCTAATGTGCCTGTTTCTCACAGCAAAAAATTATATGAACAAAAGTATTAGACCACACCTCTTAATTATTAATTCCAGGTGTTAAAATCAAGCACTTAGCTATGCAGTGTGCCTTTACAAACATTTATGAAAAACTGTTCCAAATACAGTAGCTCACTGGATTTGTGCATAGTACTGCAACAGGATGCCAACATTGCAATGAATTCATGATGAAGTTTGTTCCTAGATATTTCACAATCAACTGTAAGTGGCATTATTGCAAGGAGAAAGGAAGACTTTAAGGAATCACAGCAACTCAGCAACAAAGTGGCGACCACAAAAAGCTACAGAGTGGGGTCGCCGAGCACTGAGGCACATAATGTGTAAAAAACGTCAGCACTTTGCTGACTCAATAACTGCGTAGTTCCAAACCTCCTCTGACATTAATATCAGCACAAAAACTGTCTGTTGGGAACTTCACAGCATGGGATCCCACGCCTAGGCAGCTGCACATGAACCTTAGTTCATCAAGCACAATGCCAAGAATCAGATGAAGTGGTATAAAGCAGCGGTCCCTAACCGTTTTTGTACCAAGAACCAGTTTCATGTATGAAAATTTTAAGTGGCTTCCAATAACAAAAATCTTTGTCAGTGCATAGTCTGTAATCTGAATGCAATAATTACACTTTATATTAGACAATTACACTAATTCTACATTATAATATCAACTCACCATTCAGGGTCAGTGGGAACCCTGGGCTTGTTTCCCTGCAACTAGACGGTCCCATCTGGGGGTGATAGGAGACAGTGACATGATGCTCTCAGTGCTGACACCTCAGTAACTGGTTTTGTCCTTCATGTTCATGCTTTTTCTTTCAAAAATTTCCAAGGGTTTTGTCTTTTAACGCTGCGTGTTTTGTCTCAATGTGGCAAAGCAGTTTTTAGGTTTTCGTGGCTTCATTAGCCAGTCGGTCACCACGAATTATGCATAGCGGGTGTGGAGCTTGTGTATCACCTGTTGTAATGAACCTTTAACTTAGGTAGGAAGCGTTGGGATTTTCTTTTAAATGCAGCTTTCTTTTTGCTGGCAGTCTGTGACCCTTCTGCTGTCCCTTCCTTAAAAAGCTCTCCAGTGAATTTTGTTTCTGGCTCATTTTATTTCAAGGGTTAGCTTGTGTCACTGATGTGTGAGATGCCAGAGTCAAGCGCGGCAGGCAGAAAGATAATTTTAACCACTAAATTTTTTCTTTGCGGCTCGGTACCAAATGATCAGTGGACTGGTACTGGTCCAGGGACCAGGGGTTGGGGACCCCTGGTGCTGTAGAGTGACAAACTGCAGTTCTCTATCTGGTAGTCTAATAGATGACTCTTGGTTTGGTGACTGCCAGGAGAATCTTACCTGCTTGACAGCATTGTGCCTACACTAATGTTTGGTAGAGGAGGGATAATATTATGAGGTTTTCCTGGTTGGCCTAGGCCCTTTAGTTTCAGTAAAGGGAAATCTTAATGCTTCAGCTTACCAAGACATGTTCGACAACAGTCTGGAAAAGGCCCTTTTCAGTTCCAACATGATTGTGTCCGAGTGCACAAAGCAAGGTCCATAATAAAGCCATGGTTTGGTGTGTTTGCTGTGGAATTACCTGACTGGCCCACACAAAGCCCTGACATCAACCCCATCAAACACCTCTGGGATGAAGTAGAATGCAGATTGCAAGTCTGGTTCTCTCGTCCAAGAACAGTATTTGACCTCACGAACGATTTTCTAGATAAACGGGTGAGAATTACCATAAAAACACATCAAAATCTGGTAGAACACCTTCTAAGAAGAGTGGAACATGTTCCAAGCTGCAAAGGCAGGAACAATTCCATATTAATACCTATAGATTTAGAATGGCATGTCATAAAAGATGCTGTGGGTGTAATGTATAGGTGGCCTAATACTTTTGTCAGTAAGTTGGGCCATGGCACGAAAAGTAGAATTTTATAAAAAAGGCTCTACAACTTTTAGATGATTGTGCTCATAACTAAATACAATATGGATCTTCCTAAAATGTGGTTAATGCTGTGAAAGGGTATATTTTATCCAAACCATGCTTTTTACATAACTAGGTAGTTTTGTTACCTAAAAGAACAAGCAAAAACTAAATTAAAATAATGACTGAAAATTTAAGCAAGTGTAAAATTAATACAAACTGAAGTCTTCAAATAGCATGAAAAATTGGTATAGAGGGATATGAACCTATTTCTGCTGAAAGGAAATTGTTTTCCCTAAGTCTTAACTGACAAAGTTTTTAATACTTAAGTTCCAAATAGCCATTTAGCTATGTAACAATATTTTTTAATGATTATAGATGAAAAAATATACATTGGAACAAGGAATACATGCAATTCATTATGGAAGGTTCAACTTCAGACCCCTAATGTAATGAATTTCCCTTAACTCATTTTGAATACCTTAAGGAAATTCTTACTTGCAGTATACTTGAGCAATGTGGTAATTCAAGGAGAGAATGGGCTAGAGAGATATACTATAGTGCAGGTACATGCTGTGTGGAGCCCAATTTAATTCAGAGGTGATTATTTAGAGTGCTGTGCTGCTTGTGCAGGAGCACAGCCTGAAAGAGAGAATGGACAACAAAGTGATCTCTGATCCAAAAGATATAAAAGATTTCCTTTTTGCGAATATGATAAATAGAAGAAAAAAAACTCCTGGACACAAAGGAAGACAATAACACAGAGACATTGTAAAATAATGGTTCGGATATAGGAAAATGTTAAACAGGTTTTACTCATGGTTGCAGATATGTATATTTTGGTTCCCTTATACTTTAATTAAGTGCATGAATGTATTCAAATCATTGATTGTTTTTGTTTTTATTGTTTCTATAGCACTCCATGCTATTGTGGATTATAGTAGGTACTCACTGTACACAATAAGTGATTTTTTTACTATAAACTAAGTAGTTGTTGTGGACCTTGGTTTGGAACTAGCTCCAAACCCAGTAACCTTAAATCTTATGATTTATATGATGGAGACCTTCTTTTTGTCCCCAAAAGAGAGGTGTGAACCCAGAATGTGACTGTGACTGAAGCGCGCACATGCAATCCACATGACACACAAGTTAAACACAAATTAATCTGTACCTACACAGATACAAGAAGAGCACATTAAAATGCCAATAATATATTTTATATTTACTCAAGACCATGCACACACTCACACAAATATACACAGTAAAAAAATACAATTGATTCTGCCCTCATGCTGGTGAGAGAGTTTTTGAGGTGAAATCGATGGTGGAGCTTTGTGGAATAAAGGCATCCTCTGCATTCTGCGTGTGTGTGTGTATAGGAGACACAGAGGGTAAGACGTGCATGTGGAGTGTAACCACCAGAGAGGACAAGCTGGTCCTTAGAACTACATCTCCCCTCTGATCCTTGGAAAAATCCACTAATCTCTACACACATACACACACACACACACACACACACACACACACACAAGCAAACACACAGAAACAACAAATGGGACAATAATTCAATTGGCATAGAAACTCAGACTAAAACCAAAAGGATACATAACACACACAATAAAATGAGATAAGACCTATGTAGAAATGGAATATGGTACGATTCTGGATTTCTGGATTTGTTAAGCCATGAAATGTGACAACTTGTGTCACTCAGATTTCTTATTATGTCTTGACCTTATTCAGTCATGTCAGGACTGAAAGAAAAAGAATCAGTAAATGCAAACTGTTGTTTTCCTTAGCACTGGATATTACAAGAGGTTATGTGTAATGTTTGACCCTTAAGGTCCCCTGAAGTTGCCTGGTTATCTCATCCTTAGCACAAAGAAAGAGAAGCTTTCTGATCTTGAAATCCAATTTGCAGCCATTTTAAATATTTTTGTCATTAAAAATAAGGAAAGTTCTCTGCAGTCAAACCTGCTACTTGATGGTGTGTGGGTTGAATTTTCAGCGTTTTTAAGTGTCACTTTCTGAGCTGTTATAATTGGTGGGCACACTATAGGTTAAATAATGTCTTACATCACATATTGTATTATTGCGCATTATAATCCATCACTTTGACTGCTTTTATTCTGACTTGTTTCATGCTGACAGCAATATGGAAATGTATTGTTTCCCACAGATTTAGATTCTATTTGTTGCGGCACAAAAGGGACCATTGCCTTTTATTAGTTTCCAAGTAGGGCACTCTGTGATGAACAAATACCTGAGTAATTAAATTAGCTGCCTATCAAGTGAATCCTTGTTCGGTCTCCAGCTTTACTCCAAGATGGTTGGTGCTGGAGTATGTCCAGTATGCACAACACAAGACTAGAAGTGCCACAGCCAGCTGTTTGACATTTCAAAATAAGTGTTTTCTAAATGTAGAAAGTACTGAAATGTAACTAAATCAAACCTAATACGACTGTCATTCTGAGTAGTCGGAGCACTTTCCTGACAGATTTCCAGAAGTGTGCATCTCTGCATCAGTAAGTGAGATAAAATATACAAAATAAAGCGAACACAAGCAGAAAGAAAAACTTTTTTCCCCTTTTTGATAATCTGTCTCTGTCTGTCTAGATTGCATACACACACATACACTCACAAAGCATTTATCCCCTCATCAGTAATCATCTCACTAATTAGCAAACCAAACAACGATAGCACAGTTCAAGACGACAGCTTTTTAATGAGGGAGATACTAATCACTTTGACCCTTAGTCTGTCAACATTCCCACTGATGAAAAATGCTGAAATGCTCAACTAATTATTGACTCAAAGCATCAAACTTCTATGGGAAGGGTTTCTACAGATTTAAACACTATTAAATACTTTTGGCTGAATACTTGCTGAATTGGAGCATGAATTTATCATCAAGTGTTGCCCTGGTTTCCACCTTTTGAAGTCACAAGCAATGGTGTCACTGATTAGTGAGCTACGAGATGCTAACTAATTTGCGTTTTTGGCTTTATTTCTTTTTTGAGTAGTTTTCTGCTGTGCTGATCTCAGATTTATGCATTAAAAAAGGAAGTTCTTGATGATTATGATATGTTACTTCAGGATACATAACATTTATTGGACACTGCCGCAACAGCTTACAATAACAAACACATTAATTAGTATTGGTAACTGGATGTATTTTCGGACTTTGTTGGCAGTGTCTTCACTGAGAGCAGAGCTGTATTCAGGGCTGGTTCAAGAATTTGGCCGACAATAATGATTGCCTTTAGCAACAGTGCAGAAAAGCAACAGAGCAAGCAGAATCAAGGCTGAGAAAGAGTATCTGTCCTGAAAAAACAGCTGGATATATTTGTGCAAGCTTTTAAAGACTGTATGATGTGTAATTAAGTTTTAATGTTGAGTGTACTGGTGCTGGCACTTGGCACCCTGGAAAAAAATGGAAAATGAGTTTTGTAACATGAGATTAACCTTGAAAAACACTGCATTTTAACCAACAAAAATCAACATCATTGGGTCTATCTTATAGGTTAGCCCAAAAGTATAGAGATAAGAACTTGAAATTTTTTTTTCAGGATGAATGATATCCAAGACCCCCTCATGTTACCCGCCTACCTCGGACATGAGCGATACCAGTAATAAGAGAGTTGTGCTGGCTCAGACGTCGCCTGGATTACTAAGGTCTGCGCCAGCTGTTTGGGAACCAGGACAGTCTGGTGAAAAGTGGGCCATTGGAACAGGGAAAAGGTTAAGCCACAAGTGGACAAGAGATAAGAATAGGGACCTGTTGGAATGCTACTGCACATGTAACCCTTCTGAAAGAGGTTACATGAAGAGGATGTGGGACCTATGGATTCTTCAAAACCCAACATCTATGCTAACACCGAAACAACTAGTAACTCAGTGTTCCAACATCTGCAAGAACCAACTGCTATCTCAGATAGAGATTGACGAGGTACAACACAAATGCTACAGCAAGGGGGAGCCAGGACGACAGGTCAAGGGGGAGGTTTCACCATCCCCACACTCTGAGATTGGGTACCAAGCTCCAAGAACATCTTGCATACTGAATGCAAGAGCAGCTGACCTGAAAGAGAGGATCATGGCTAGGAAAACTGGACCCTTCAAAGCCAATTACCAAACTGCGTGAAGTACCATCTGACAGTCTGCTTGAAGATGTGAATGCAGCATTATGGACAATTCCTACTACGACCATCACTGAAAACAACCAGCTGATCTACACCACAGCAGTTGTGATCCTTGAGATGCTCGGCTACAAGATGAACAGAGGATTTCAAATTATATTTGAGGAGGAAGCTTAAAAGTATGAGAAAACACCAAAACAATCTTCACATCTGCTGTCTACATCCTGCCTAAATTTTTCTGATCTGATACATATGCGAATCATTGTATCATTTTAAGGATGGTCCACTTAGTAAAATGATTGAAGAAGAAAAATAATGATCTTACAGTGAGGAAATTAAACCTGGCAGAGATTTTACATTTGAAATGATTTACTTACTTGAATTTGCAGCTAATATGATGTAGGTGAAAAATGGTGACATTACAGGAAAAAAACTCTTTTGACAAACAACCCTTCTCTAATTTGAAAATAAAGTTCAAATTACTTTCTCCTGTGAATTAAATAACAAAATAAGCATAAAAAAACAGACTTCTTTCTCAGGAGTTTTCTAATTAACAACAAGGTCTCTTTTTTCTATGTTCTTCTCTTTGCCTTTCAAACTGAATATTGGCTGAGACACAAAGAGTGGAAGAGTCCATTTATGTTTGACCCATTATCACAGAGTTCTTTGTTTATAAGAGTCTTAGCAAGAATATAATTGTCAAAAACCAATTACAAATTCATTAAGCACATGTTGTGTTTATTGTGGCTATTTAATTTTCATTCACTCACATGGTTACTGAGCAGACAGCTGCTCTGCAGAGGGGAATTGAGAAAAAACATTTGTCAGATGAGATTTTTTTTTAATCTGCCAAATTTCAGACTATTGACTTTAAACCCTAGAGATGGTTGTACAGGAAAATCCAAGTAGATCAGCAGTTACTGAAATACTCAAACCAGCTCGTCTGCCACCAACAACCACCAAATCTTCTCCACTGTGATATATGGTTTAAACTTCAGCAGGCCGTTTTGATCATTTTTGAATGTCTAAATGCAATAACTTGTTGCCAAGTCATTGGCTAATTAGGTATTTGCATTAATGAGCAGTTGAACAGGTGTGAAAAGGGGCTGGTGAGTGTATATTTTTACTTTAATTTTCTTATTGTTCCACACAAGAATTAATTGCATAGGAAAACAGAGGTATTGATCTTAAAAGTACATGAAATTATAGTTTGAAGTAAAGTACAGTGATGACAGATGCAAGTAGGGATTACTCGGGCTTTGCTTAAGTGTGGTTTAGAATGGAACCACAATATTTAAAAAGTTTAGAGCACAAGCTCTGATGGAAGCAGGCGCCTTGGCAGTGTAACTTAATCAGTACCAGATGTCTCAGACAGTTTGAGCCCACTGTCTTTAGACATACTGTCGCATACCAAAGTGGCAGAATCATGTATGGTTATGTGAGACTACAAGCTCAGTGGCAGGTGATACAGGAAAAATGCCTGATCCAATTTAGCAAATGTATGCTGTCTCTTCTCCTCCATCCTTCCAAATTATTCTTAGTTATTTTTTAGAGTGACAAGTGAGAGAAGATTTTACTTTACCATCTTACACAGTTCTCTCATTAAGATTTTTCATGTTTCTTTATTCATTCCTTCTCTTTTCTATCTTTTCTGTCCCTTGTATATCTCTCTAGCTCATTTTCTCTCCGTGTCCTTCCATCTCTTCAGGAGTTTATCATAATCACATCACCTCAGCCTAATGGAGCACACTTAAGGCTTATTATGTGTCATACACATACATACTCACACACGCACATGCTCACACACAGGAATGAAATCCACTTAAGCCTTATTACATGTCTGACTCTGAGTCTAACACAGGAGATTAACCATTGAACTGTATGCTTGGGCAAAGGGCAAGACCTGCAGGTAGGACACAGACACACACACACACACACACACACACACACATGCTTATCCCTCAATTCAGATAAAGATAGAAGATTAATAAACTATACATTTTTCAAAATGGAAACGCAAGTGGATAAGTGTATGAGAGAGAAAAAAGAAACAGAACAGAATAGAGTGGGACAGAGCATGGCCTGTTCAAATATAGAAAAAAATCCAGAAAGGAGAGAGAAAAGAAAGTTATGATGCCATAAGAAAGGAGAGGGTGATGTTTTTCCCCTCTACTTTCTTTCTGTAGCAGTACCACACAAGACAATATACAGCAGGGGTGTTCCAGAATGAAGACAGAGACAAAGTGTTTGCATAGGGAACCAAAAGAACACCTCATCACTTCTGTATGTTTGCTTGTATGTGTTTTGTGTGTTTGGATTTATGTTTTTAATGTACACAGTCAGTACATTAGACATACCAAAACGCATGTGCAGTGTCGCCTATGTGTGTACAGATGAAGTATGTGTGTATAGATGGCAGAGAGAAATAGTTTGTCCTGGATGTTGGTGGAATATTTGTTTTCCTCTGTCTGTGTGTGCACGCGTTTGTCAGCAGGTGGTAGGACAAGGTGCAGTACAGTCTAGCCACTCATTCTTTTCCCCCAGCGTCCTGAGATGATTTAGTAATTTGTTGTGTACAAATAAATGCAAAACTTTCACCTTCTGGATATAATTGCTTTTTCAGCATCTGTAGGAAACACAGCAATTTGACTTAAGACTATTTTGTTACAAAGCACAATCACACTAATAACAATGTGGTGTTTGCACTTAATTGTCGTGCAACTTCAAGCATATTCTACTTGTTATTTGTATCCATTTTATGGTTTCCACTTTTTCATCTTTCTTTTCATACCATTAATCTTAACCCCAGCTTTCACCCTAACTATAACCTTTATTCTGGTGTCATTTAATTCTTTAAAATGACATATGAAAAGATTAGTGTTAACATTAAGGTCAGGGTTAGGCTGTTATTAATGACATAAACTGACATATGAAAAGTTAAAAAATACATTGTGATATTATGGAAAATGATTTGAAATGTTACCCTATTTCATGACACCAAACTGCCAAGAAAATTTGCCAGTTATTCTGTTATGATAATTAATGCCATAAGTCTGTTGTCAGTTGTCATCTTTATAATTGTACTGTATACCATCTGATGTATATCATCCTCCTTACAAGTGTTCCCTACTGCACTGAAATAGAGATTCCAATTATTCCTTAATTACATAAGTACAGGAGTTATTATGTTACCTCTGTCAGACAGAGATTGACTCTTTTCTTCTGAACGAAATTAAACTAGTGCAATGTAATTACCTGGAAAGGTATGCAGTGAAACCATGTACAACAGCACATCCCACCCCCTGAGTAGGATTGACCACTCATTTTGGTTAGAGTGAGATAGTGGCAGATGTTAAAACAGTAAAGTGTTTTGTAAAGAGCTCTGTAATGAGCTATACACGCTGCTATTGTTGAGCCAGATAGACAGGACTTTTATCTTGATGCATAAACCCACTAACACAACTCTATTCCCTGCCTCCTTCTAATGACTCAGAATATGTACAGTTAGTTTTTAACATATTCCTCTGCTAGCCATTTTACAACTGTTTGGATGATAGAAATTACTCAGTCGTATATGCTGACCTTTGCAACAGGTTTTAATTCCTAACAGCTAGAAAACATTAATCCACATTTGTGAATATTTAGCCATTAATGTAAGCTGATATAAAAAAAATCTATACACATCCCTATTAAATGCCAGGTTGTTGTGAGATCAAAAAATGAGACAAAAATAAATCATGTAAGAACTTTTTTAAATCATTCTCCTTCTTCCTGTTCTTCTTTCAGATGCTTCTGTTAGGGGTTGCCACAGCGGATCATCTGCCCCGATCTCACCCTCTCCCTTGTATCCTCTTCCCTCATGCCAACTCTCTGCATGTCCTCCTTCACTCCTACCTGGTAGCTGCATCTTCAACATCCTTTGTCCAATATATCCACTATCCCTCCTCTGAACATGTCCAAACCATCTCAGCCTTGTCTATCCAAACTTCTCAACCTGTGCTGTCCCTCTGATGTACTCATTTCTAATCTTGCCCATCCTGGTCACTCCCAGCATCTTCAGTTCTGCCACCTCCAGCTCTGTCACCTGTCTTTTTGTCAGTGCCACCATCTCCAAACCATACAGGCCTCACTACTGCCTTGTAAACCTTCCTGTTCACTCTTACTGCTATCCTTATGTCACAAAGCTATTTTTTCCATCTTTAAAATTCAATTGAAAAGTACGTTTTCATTTTAATACAGCATTAAGTCTTTTTGGATAAGACACTGTCCAAATGTTACATCTTAACTTGGGAATATTTTCCTGTTCTTTTCGGCAAAATCTCTGAACCTGTCAGATTGCGAGGGTGACTCCTATATATAGTCCCCTTCAGGTCATCTTACAGATTTTCGTTTGGATTCAGATCTGGGCTCTGGCTGGGATATTCCAAATTTTAATCCATCTTCTGGTGAACCCATTCTCTTGTTGCTCTGGATGCACGCTGTGTGACAGTGCTGTGCTGAAAGGTGAAATTCCATTTTATCTTCAGATTTCTACCAGATGCCTGAAGATTTTGGGTCAGAACTGACAAGTATTTGGAACTGTTAATAGTTCTCTCCATTTTGACTAAACCACCAATTCCAGCTGAAGAAAAACAGCCACAAAGCATGATACTGCCACCACCAACCTGGCACCTTGAGTGTGGTGCTCTCTTGGTGATGTGCAGTGGTGGTTTTGTACAAAACATGCCTTATGTGTTATGGTCTCATCAAACCATAACACATTTTTCCATATGCCTTTGGAAGACCCGATGTATTTTGTCACAAAATTTAGCAAGGCTTGGATAGTGTTCTTCCTTAGAACAGGTTTCTATCTTGCGACACTGCCCCATTGCCCAGAAAGCCCCAGAGATTGTTGTCACATGTAGAACACAACCAACTCTTGGCAGAAATTCCAGCAGCTCCATTAACGTTGCTTTAGGCTTCTTGGCAGCCTCCCTGATCAGTTTTGCTACTGTCTTTTCATCAATTTTGGAGGGATGTCCATTTATTAGTAATGTCACTGTTGTGCCATATTTTAGCATTTTGTTGATGAAAGTCTTCTTCACTTTGTTCCATGGGATATTTAATGCCTTGGAAACATATTTGTATCTTTCTCCTGACCGATATCTTTCAACAATGAGATCCCTAGGACACTGTGTAAGCTCTTTGCACACCATGGCTTTTGTTGTAAAATGCAACTCAGTAAATGTCAGGAAATATTAGAACAGCTGAATATTGATTTTAATCAGAGACTGACTGCTATTTAACATGATTTTGAACACAGCTATACCCCCAATTATGAGCGGGTCTGCACACATATACAACCACATACATATTAATGGTTCTGGTTATCAATCACATCAAAGGTGGGAAAGTTCAGAAATTATTTAAATTGGTCTCATTTTTTTACATGTTATACCAGAGGTTTGTAGACTTTTTATATCCACTGCATGTGGATAACACATGTGTTAAAAGCTAAATAGCCATGAGGACATTATCATACTTAAGTCTACCAGAGCAGAAGAAATAGTAAATTGAAGGTAAAATGATTTTCACCTGCTTAGCATTATTTTATTATTATTGGTTATTTTTATTTGACTGTCTATGCTAGTAAGAACATCCTTGATTTTAGCCACCAAGTTACTTTAAACATATAACATTAGTGGTCACACCTGTGTAGTAAAGAAAAGAGAGACATCAAAGTCATATCACCTGCTGGAGCTGCATGTGGTAAGTCAAAAGTTAGACTAAGTCAAAGTGGTATACGCGGTCTCTTGCAAGCTCTACCCAGGCAGCACCCTTGCCTAAAGCAAACAGATTATTTCCAGTTGTGAGAATTCTTCTGAAGCTAGCTATCTCTTGCTGTGTCCAACATGTGAGAAAGGACAGCTGTGGACAATGTTCCAACTCGACTCTCTTTCCCGAACTCATGTGTGGAAATGTCTTAAGACACCTCATTTATCAGTCATTATCCAGAAGCAACACATCATTTAAAATATGCAGCAACTGACGCAGTTCCAAATCATTTTTGCTGCAAGTTTTCACTACATAAAATCAAATAAAAACAATATTCAAGTCTCATGAGATAAAAGGAGTCTTAGCATGGTTCAGTTTCAGGTTCTCTTTGAATTAATATAAAGCTAAAACAGTGCTCTTAAAAATATTCTGAATGGTTTAAACCCTCGTAGGAGTGTATTTTTTTAAAAATAATACCACAGCAATTCATACCAATGTGCGCTGGGATGTACATTAAATAGAATGATGAATTTGCACATCTATCATTTGTCAGCCTGAAATCCCTAAAGACAGTGAAATGATGAGGCAGAGATTGAATGCCAATATCCATACTTACTCAAGATCAGGGGTTATAAACATAGTGTCATCCGGGGAAGAGTATTTTCACAACAAACAACCCCATGAAAACAGCTTGCTTCTTATATCAGAAACAATGTAAGGTAGCTGACCTCTCAAAGCACACCTGAGATTTTTCTGGTCTGAGAAACCCAAACATTCATGAATTTTATACCTCTTGATATATTTCCCTGTCTCCACAGCCTTCAGTAGCTCTCAGTTACCCTTTCTCCTTCTCTTTCCTGCTTTTCGTTTTCAGTGTGTTCTTCCCTCCTTGGATCACCCATGAATATTCATGAAGTTGTTATTTGCATTGCTGGCTCCTGAAAGAGGCTGAGTACACAAAGGTGACAGCCATCAACCTCAGGAGGCGGTAGTGTTGAAAGAAGAGAGAGAGCGAATGGGAAGGAAAGGAATAAGTGACGATGATAGAAAAAAGAAGAGTGAAACTGAAATGCAGATCAGAATGACAAAACTGAGGCCAATAGATTCAGTGAAAGCATTTGTATTCCCACCTCAGTGTAAACTGTTCCGTATTTGAATTTGTCTTCATGTAGACTGCAAATGCCACTGTTTTGCCGAGCCGAACAGGGCTAGGTGGCTCCAGAACTTCCACATTGTCATCTAATTGCAATCTTTCTCCTTTGGCAGAAACAGGGCCCATGCTCATTGCAACAGAACCAGCTTTCAGCATGTCCTGAAGACCTCCATCCACTAGGGTGCTCCAATGTCCCCCGAGGCCCACTGCAAGGCCTCCATGAGGCCCAGCATTTGCACTCTGACCTTTCCATGGTTCATTAACAATGGATGGACATTCTTGGCCACCCCCTTCCACTGGTATAATTGAGTAATACACATCCACTGATGGAAGAGACACTTCAGGAGGTCTTTTTCTCACTTGCGGTGGTGCAAACCAAGCTGGGGGAATCTCCAGACGGACGACACAAATACCAGATGGTCCCATGAGTCGGCAACCTGCCGAGGGTGCTGCTTCACTCATGTCACGGATGGCCAAGGCTCTAACACATGGGAGGAGGGATGGAGGAGGAGGGTCAGGCTCATCCCAACGCCGCCCTACCAGGTAAAACAGTACCTAAAAAGAAAACAAATGCCTATAATATCATAATGGATATATTTGCACAGCCAGACAAGAAGGTAAGTTAAAATTAAGACATAATCGAAGACAATAAATTATCTCTCTTATAAAACAATTTTCTTCTTCAGCATTTTATATAGTACTCAGATATCTGTACATTCTTCAAAGCTGCCCAAATTCCTATTTTTATAGTATATAAGTACTGGCTCAAATTATTGTCTGTAATCTAATGATGTTTCTTCTGGTAATAAAGCCAGAGAGAATTATCACCTGACTCTGCAGCCTCTTAGTACTGCAGCTTGTTGGTTTCATTTCCTGAACCACATCTTTATTGTTTTGGCTTACATTCACTGTTCTTATATTTCCCTGCTATATGATAAAAAAAAGTGGGCAACTGGCCTGTGAACATAATGGAACATTCAGCTATAACAGAGCTTAATACACTGTTTAACTTTGGAATTTGAGGAAACCACAAAAGAGATGACAGAAACTGAATATTGTAGCTGCTTCTATCATATAGACCCAAATATGAAGAAAAATAATCTGCTTTCTTTCTCATGAATGGGTAAATAAGTAACCATTTGCTAAGATGATCACTAGTTTAACTTTAGTCCCAGCTGTCCCAAGTGGCCAAAAATAATTTGGTGTAGGTTTAACAGAGAAAAATCTTGCCTGAAACAGCAAGTGCAATCCCATTTTTCTTAAATATTATAATGGATTCCTATTACACAGGAAAACAATATTCATGTCAGTAATGATTTTATGATAAATTAACAAATGCATGTGCAAATAGTCTAATAAATTACAAAGACTATGATTAGGGCTTCTTGAATGGCTAAGTATGTTGTATGTGAAGCTTCAAAGCTAATTTAGTTATGTTATACATTGTTTGAAAAAGTTTTCGAATTAAAAATAAAACTGCCAGTACCTGTATCCAGGGCCTTGTTGACCCCACCTTGGGCACCACCACTTGACCTTTCACTTTCCAGTTCAACGTCACCTGGCTTGATGAGAGCAGCAGATGTGGTGGTGGACCTTGAAGCAGCTCTATAGGGATTTGCTGCTCAATGCTCAGATTCCCATAACTGCAGTTTACACTCGGCAAGGACTGTGGGGTAAAAATGCCTGGTTCTAGTTGGTGGAGAAAGAATGGCTCAGTTCGTGATGATAGGCTGCCATTTCGCATAACCTCCTGATTGGCTTCTCGTAGGAAGAAGGCGGAATCAGCCCCACTTAGCTGGCATTGGACAGGGAGGTAGGTAGGGAGAGAGGAGGAAAAACGGGTCTGGGAGGAGTCCGGCCCTCCGCCTGGTCCTCCACCTGCTGCTACTGATGGGCTGTCAGACACTGATGAGAGATAGGTGACACACACAGAGAGTAGGAAAAAAGGAATAGAGCACAAAAGAAACAAAAAAGGAGACAAGAAAGAATGAGGAAGAGAAAAACAAAAAGAAAAAAATAAGCTGCAATATAATTATAAAAACATTCCTTTCATAACGCATATGACTAATATCTGCTTGAAACTCATACTGCTGACAGTGGCATTTTTAACAGCAATCCAAAGAATTTAATAATCTACTAAAATAGATTCAAGTTGTTTAGATTCAAGGCTGTTAATATATATTTTTTACATACTATGATATAAAGTAATGCAAACATCAATCAGCTTTTCAACATAAATTCATACATGCATTGAACCCCACTAACACAGATCAAAGGAAGTACTGTTTCTCTATATTTTCTCTATAAGACAAAAATGTGTATAAACACATTAGTTCCCAGTTGCGTATATAAATGAAAGACTCAGCATCACAGGTTACATTAATGCATCACTGTTTTTTATCCCCATTCTAAAATCCTTACACTAGCATATATCAAAAATGACATATTGCTTTTTTGCAGTTTATTTCCATATATTTACATTCAGCTGTATGCATTTTCGAGTGTATCTGCCAGACATTTCAGAAACACTGGGAGTTCGAAGCCAGAGATTACTGGGTTTTGGTGCAGTAACTCATTTCCAAACAGGAAAAGGGATTTCAAAGACAGCACCGTGTTGGGAGAGAGTTTTGATTTCTAACCTTTATCATCTGTTTGACTTACATGTATCAGCATTTTATTATACAAGGCACTGAAGCACAAAACTGATTGCTTAATGTAACCTGTTTGAATGTGAACGTAAGCTAAAATGCCAAACTTAATACCATAAAAACTTATTTTGGCAATTGGCTACTCACCAGCTCCTACATAAGTGCTTTTTCACCCAATGTTAAAGAACAGTTTACCTTATATTGGGTATGACATTTCTAGATCTATATATTTGTTTATTTCCAATACTTTCCCCACTGATTTGAAGTGGGCAGGACATAGTTTAAGAATGGCATTCCTTCTGTGCACAAATTAGGATTCAGCAGCACTGAGGTGGATGACAGTTTGTAAGTTGATTACAGTCATTATTTATGGTCTATGTCAGTAAAACTCTCGAGATGTTGAGCTATGGCAAGTTAGCCATATAGCCATATATATGGTATTTTTCTTATACACTTGTGGTAGCTACAGGGCTACCTAATATGAATGGGCTCACTGGAGTTTTATTTGTATAGTACAGTGTGTAAAACTTAATATGGGAATGACAGTAATTTACAATAGAAATAAGCATATTGTGGAAGACCACACTGAATGAACAACTATTTAATAGCAAACTACTATAAAAAATACCTCTAAGAATAAAATAATGCATTTCCTTATACAAAGAACACACAGATGGATTTCTATTGAACCCATGCTGGCACAAACAATATATACACATACCACAGTAAGTTTGTGTGGAAATGTGTGTGTATTTCTGTGTCCTAGGGAAGCGAAGTGTGAAAATATAATGAGGGTGGGACATCGTAGCGCTGTCTGGGGCAAGTCATACTGAGGCGACTACACAGAAAAAAAAATAATAGCACAGAAATAAAGTGATACCTCAGTGTAACATGAATAAGCAGGCTGGTTTGGTTATGGTGCGTGGGCACGTAGGGAAAAGTTTAAAGGGAGCTAGACAAGCAGAGGAAAGAGAAGACAGCAATAGAGCAATAGAAAAATGGAAAGAAGACTGAAGCAGCAGAAGATGAATAAATAAAAGGAGAGAGAAAAGGGCAAAAAATAGAAAAAATCAAATTTATCTGGAAAATTTTAACTGATTGAAGATACTAATATTTTTAAGCTACACAGGATATCTGCACACACTTCACCACATGTGACAACAACTTATCTCAGGTCAGATTTTTAGCACATATGGATAGTGTTTATTGTCTTGGTAAAGCTTAGGAGTGAAGGTTAATACTGTATGGCTGCTATCAAAGGAAAATCTGAAGAGCAAAGTAACAAAAATGTATAATGGTCTTGAGTAGCTGGACACTCTCACACTACACTCAAAATCCATTTCAGTCACTGCAGGTAAATCTATACAAATATTCCCCCTTGGTTACTCTGGCCTTATGCTGTGCCTGCTAATTCTAAGTTAGCCATAGCTCAAATTTTTTGCATGGTCAATAAGACTTGAAAAGTGCTATTCAAACACCAGTCGAGTGTATGAATGGATAATGATTAATAAAGTAGAAATCCATCTGTCCACCTGTTTTTCTGCATATCCAATTCAGGGTCACAGGGGTGTTGGAGCCTACCCCAGCTGTCAGAAATATATAACATAGCACACTGTGCAACTGGTTTTGCAGGGTACCCGCTGAGGGTACAATATTACACTGCTCTCTTTTGGGCAGGGAGGTTACAAATGAGTGTCAAGGGTACAATGACGGAACTTTAGAGGGTACCTCCCCAGTGACAAGCCATAATACCACTAAGGGTACAATAAGGCATTTTATTTTCTTACAATATATAGCATAGTGGATTTCTGGCACAGCTTCACCTGCTTCCAAGGGGCATGGAGGAGAAGAGAAAGTCTGACCAGGTGCAAACTTTGTAGAATATAGAAAAAACTTTATTGCTAAACCAGCATCTTGTTGTTCTACGTATATATTACAAGTGCTGCAGGAGTTTTGACCTACTCAGTCCTGAGCAGTTGGCCATGTATTATAAGAGGCTTGTGGAATATGTAAAAAGAATCTTAAATTTATTCATCTTTAGTGTTTTAGACTATAATATAGAGCTTCTTTGGCTCATTCCATAAAAAATAAGTTACAAAGATGATGTCATACTTATTACTTGATACCAGTCTTAATGTCATATTAGAGATCAACATTATGCAACATTATGCAGATTTATGGCTGCAGCATGGGATAAGCACTTCATGTTTTGGTGCCTATTATTCCTGGAGTTTGAGAGTCACTTGCAGAAAAAAGGTCCTTTGAAATGTAGCCAGAGTCATTTTTCAGATGTAGCTCAAAATAATCATGCAGTCTAACAGATGGGTTATGTGGTCAAAATAATCAGCACATTTGTTTTAGAAAGCTTTGGGTTTTCTTTTCCCATTCTTCTTTTATCATTATAGGTGTCTGTGGTGTGTAAATGGCTGCATGTGTGTGTGCGTGTCCACAGGAGTCTTATGGAGCATATGTCCCAATCCCGGACAGGGACCTCGAACAGCTGATACACATACGTGCATGCAGAGCTTTCTCATGCAGGCAAAAGTTGACCCTTAGATGGAGTCATTAACATCCAATATGATAAACAGGTTGGAAAAAATCTCCTCTTCATAATATTGGACTATATTATAGTGTTGTTGTGCTGATCACTGTTTGATTGCAATGTTGGTAGCCATACAGTTCAGACAAAGTACTATAAGCCAAAATTATAATATATATACAGTAAATGCCACTGTTAAGAACTCTATATTTTGTGAAAGATACATATTTTTAATGGTATGAGGTAGATCAATTTCAGCTCAATTGGTGGCGCTATACTACAAGTCACAGTTGGCCCTCTGTCATCCTATCACTGATATGCCATTGGTTACCTTTAAACCTGGCATGATCCTGATTCCCTGGCATCATTATGTTGGCAACCATAAACCACAACAGGAGTGCACACCCACTGTGTCCTGCTGCACAGTTTGTGTGTGTGTGTGTGTGTGTGTGTGTGTGTGTTCGTGTATGTATTTATGAGCACACTAGTTTGTCCATTTCATTCATGTTCAAGCATGGCTAAGTATGTGTGTGACTTTATACAACATGTTCCAAAGTATATCTGCACATTTATGTTTCCTTGTATGTGTCTGATCATGATTCTTCATACTCATGAAATATACTGTATGTATACAGCTATTTATATCTTTATGAGCATGTAGAAAACTGGCCAGGGAGATAGCCAGATGTACAGAGATTTGACAAGGCCCATCTGTGATCCTTCTTCTCCCTCAAAATGCCCATCCTGCTCTATTTCCAAGTACAGACACACAAATTCAGCCAGTAATCAAAACACAGTGGAGCGTGTAGGACAGGAAAAACGAGAAAGGAAGAACGAGAACGAAAGAAAAGCCAGATGGGTATGAGTGAAAAGGACAGATACCACAATTTGATAATGTTATCAGTGCTCCTTGATATTGTGTTGGTTAAATATTGACTCAGATTTTTTACATTTAATTAGACAGATACACACACACATGCACGCACAAAGGCTATCTTTCATATCAACCTTATTTGAAAACATGCCTGTTAGTGTGTACATGTGCATGTGTGTTCAGACAGTCTCAGTGAAAAACTGGGAGTGTATGCTTGAGTAAATTATTATACATACAAATGGAGAAAAATGAACGTAAATATAAAAGCGTTCCAGCATATATAATCCATATCTCAGTTAATCTGAAGTAACTTTCAGTGTATTTATCAGGTTTTGCATGCAGGGTTTACCAAGCACTGCCAAAGCAGAAGATGTCAAAATGTTTGATTTTTTTTTTCCTGGTTTAGTATGGGATGAAATGGTATTTATACAGTATAGTGATTTTCTAGTTTTACTGACAACTAAAACTGCACTACAAGCCACATTTACCTATGCATCTATACACCCAGTACTTTAAACATGATTCCATAAGTACATCATTACCTCACATCCATGGCCAATTTAGAATCACCAGTTAACCAAACATGTATTTCTTGGGACTGTGGGAGGAAACCATCCTGCCCATCACTGTTAATTTTATTTAAGGTATGACGATCATCAACCGACTAATTCTACACCCCCTCTCTGCTCCCCTCCCTCTGTTTGTTCCTTTTGCCAGCCATACTATTTTCTCAGATTTTTCTTTTTGTTGTAAACTTGAACAACATGTAAATTATCAGAGAGAACTATGATACAAAGTAATTGCAAGTATTTCAACTACTGTTGAAATGGACCAAAATGTTGAAAACTGAAAAGAGTTTGATAAAAGCACCAAAACATCAGGTTGATTTTGTTGCATTCAGTGCAGACACAGCACTGGGAAGAAAATCCATCTTGGAAGAATTTTCTGAAAAGAATGAACTCCATTGATCACACAGATGGCACACTATCTGAGAGAAGGAGACGGAAAGAGATAGGGAGACTGAAGAAGCAGGAGACAGATACAGAGAGATAAATAGAGATGGTGTGAGTTATGGAAGAAAGGAAGGAAAGAGTGGTGAGGAGGAGAGATAACAGGCAGAAAGAGGATGAAGAAGATGAGAGAGGGATGAGGTTTCTATTTCTGAGAAGCACATTCATCACAAGCATAGTTTATTTTGGTGGTCTCTCTATCTCTTTTTTCTCACACTGTCTGTCTCTCCTGATACTGTCCAGCAAGATCACTTCTTACTATTGTTGATATTTTAAATTCAAAGGGGAACACCAATGATTGTAATTGTAAATGTAAATTTAAGTGCCATAAGGAAAACTGTGCGACCTGTAAAAAGTTGTAAAATGCCTTCTGTGATTGCAGAGGAACTTTGTAAAGTCTAAGAAATAACCCCAGATGTGCCATAATGGCTAGCTGGCCTTAATCCTGGAGACTGCAAACTGAAGTACCAGTCAGGGTCCAGCAAACTAAACAGAAAGCAAGCCTTTATTTTGGCTGACACAAAACCACAAAGACCAGAAATAGAAATTCAATATGAACCTACAAACTTGCATGAAACACACAAGGAGATCAACAGATGCCAAGACAAAGACTGAGCGAGAGACAGGACTAACAACAAACTTGAAACAGGAGAGAAACAATTAGAAGAATGAGGCCGGGGAGGAAGTAAAAATGAACACAAGACGTGAGACATAAACAGCTCCCAAAATAAAACAGGAAGAATGAAACAGTCATAACTGAGAACGCAGACATGAGACTGAACTTGATAGAAGGATAAGAAAACAGGGGGATGATGCTGAGGGGATACAGAGGGAATCAATAAAAGTCAAAACACACATGGAGGCTAGAACTAAGAACAAAATAGAACTGAGGCTCCAAACACTAACTGATGGGTTACAGTAAGAACAAAGGACCTCTGAAACAGTGAACACAAACACAAAAACACAAGGACCATGACATATCATCAATCTCTTTATGAAAAATGTAAGCTTTGAAACTCATACTTCTAAGGTTTTTCATCTGTCCCATATTTTGGTATTTTGTATTTCCTTTCAGATGGACATAGATGCTACATTTATAATTAAACAGATGATAACAAGGCTAACCCTTGCTAACCCTACCACTGTGGTTTATATGAACAAGGTGGTCAGGGATTTTTTTCTTTTAAATTGATTAAGTTGCCTTTGAGTTTGTCCTTGTCCAATGGTGTGTTTGCCAAGTTTGTCTACCCCTCATAGAACAATTCTCAAACACACACACGTACACCACCTGTTGATTGATGTCCCTGTCATTAGGTCAGCGGAGTCACATTTCCCTAGGTATGGTCTGACTGCTAGCTCTCTCCTCTGCCACAACCCTCTATAACTACCTTTCCACCTCACTTGCTTGGACCCCAGCACCCCCTCATCTGCCTGCCTCTTTTTCTTAATTTTTGATATTAGTTTCTTCTGATATTAGCTTCCTCCCATTAGTTTGTCTTCAGTCTCTATGTTCCTCCTACTTGGTTTCCATCTGTACAGTATGTGTCATTACATTTTATAGGTTTTTTATCTGATGGGAAAAACATCCAGACCTGCCATAGCTATTTCATTTATATTAATCACCTGACTCCACTAGTAAAATTTGTTGTTTTTGGAAATCTCATTTTGAGTAGATTAAACAAACAGATTCTCAAAAGACTTGCAAGATCACGATCAGAACTGAATCAATCTTGCCAGGCTTTAACCTGATCCATGGTCTGTCAGACTAATCAGTGACCTATGAGAAGCTATTCAAGTGAGTGTTTAGGTGTAAAAACAGTTTTTAGTAAAAACAAAATTTCAATTATGTTGACATTTCTAAATAACTAATCGTCTGCTAAGCACTTTGGAAGGTGTCTGGCCTTTTACAAATAGTTTCCAGGGATGATGTTTCTGACACCTTTGTGAAACAAACCATGTGGTGGTCATTTTAGGAAAGAGAGAGTAGTAGAAAGATCAATTCTGTCATAGTGTCGGGTAATCATCACATAACGATGACAAAATGCCTGTTTTTCTTTTAGTTTGGCAACAAGCAATACTGTTTTCCAAACAACCACTTATAGTATACAGGGTGTATTTGGCTGTTGTAAAGACTGTGGTTTGTGCAGTTCTCAGTAGATGACTTTGGTCAACAGTGAACTGAAATATGATTTACCCACCATTCTCTTTCTTGTTGTTAAAGCATGTGTCACTCTGTGTATACTTACACAGAGTCACCTCTCTCCAATTTCCTTATCACTTTCTCTCACTCTATACTCTCCAGTCTCCTTGAGGAGTGTGAGAAACAGTGTGAGATTGACTGAATGAAAGATCCAGTGAAGGATGGATAAGATGGTGGTAAGAGGACTTAGATGACTTTTGGAATTGTGGATGTGAATTTTGTGACTGTCATGCCAGTGTGTGTGTGTGTGTGTGTGTGTGTGTGTGTGTGTGTGCGCGCGCATGTGTTTCTGTGTCTGTGTGTGTGAGGGGGTTGTTTGGGTGGTGGGGGGGGTCGGGGGTGGGGGTCAGTCTGTCTTTCAAACTGTAACTGTGTGCTTGTGGAAGTAGAAGCAGGGAAGTGTGAAGAGCAATTTCACATGGTCACCCAATAACTGAGAGAGACACAGAAAAGGGGAAATAAAGAAGGGACCTCTCAGAAAGGAAGTCGAGCAGCACAGACGGAAATGGAGGAGAGGCGTGTAGGAAATGTCAAACTCACACTGGCTTACACACCCACACACACTGTATCCAGAGTGCTAGATTGTAATGTCCAGTTATGTATTGTGCATTATGTTTATTTTCGCTTCCTGTCCCTGATTGTTGCCACCAGTGCTCCTCTCCCTCCTGTTTCTTGTTTGCAATTAGGCTACATTCACACTGCACTGCACTTTTTGCTGAGATCCGATTTTTTTTGTATGGTTGTTCACATTACAATTTAAATGTGACTGCCATCAGACTCCAGTGTGAACAGTCTATGACCCTTAAGTGATGCACATGCGCAGAAGAAGACATGACGTCACACGCAACATGCTGTGTTTACGGAAGTAAATATGGATGTTACATGTGTTAGCATGTGAGTAAAACCTCACTTTCTTTCCAATGAGTAGCTTTAGCAATGGTGGCTGTCATGCTTGTTTTTATGCATCTTTATATTTGATCTTGCTGCGTCTCACCTCCTCCACCGTTCAGACTTGCTTGCTTTGCTTTGAAAAACATTGGATACATATCCGATTTAGGACCACATATGAAAGTGGCCTGAATCCGATTAAAAAAAATCAGATCTGTGCTGTTCAGACTGTCATAAAAAATCAGATCTGGGTCACATATGGGCAAAAAAAATATGATAGGGGCCACTTTTGGCTGCAGTGTGAATGTAGCCTTAGTGTCTTGTGTATTTATACCACTGCCTCTCCTTTGTTCGGTGTTGCATTTCTGCTCTGTTAGGTGTTTTGCATGTCAGGTCTTGCCTTCCCCCCACGCTTCATGCCTTGTTTTGTATTTCTTGGACCTTGTTAATTTTGATGGACTTTTCATCAGCTTTTAATAAAGCTTGCTTTTTGTTTACCTCACTACGTCTGGCTTTGGAGTTCTGCTCTTTGGTCCACATTTTGTCTTGACATAGATGCTTTGTCACTTAATAAAGTCATGTGAAAAAATCAAATGCACTCTCTTTCAAATCTAGTTTCACATATCTCGGAGTCTGTCTCAGTGTGATGCTGAAAAATTTGTTCATGCATTTATTACCTCTAGGCTTGATTGTAATTCAGTGTTATCTGGCTGTTCTAAAAGCTCCCTGAAAGGCCTTCAGTTGATCCAGAATGCTGCAGTGAGAGTACTGACAGAGTCTAGAAAGAGAGATCATATTTCCCCTATATTGACTTCTCTTCATTGGCTCCCTTTTAAATCTAGAATTTAATTTAAAATCCTTCTCCTCACTTACAAAGTCTTAAACCATCAGGCCCCACCCTATCTTAAAGACCTTTTTGTATCATATTTTCCCGATAGAGTCCCAATAGAGACCATGTCGCTCTCAGACTGCAGGCCTTGTGGTCCCTAAAGTTTTTAAAAGTAGAATGGGAGGCAGAGCCTTCAGCTATCAAGCCAATCTCCTGTGGAACCAGCTCCCAGTTTTTATTTGGGAGGCAGACACCCTCTCTACATTTAAGATTAGGCTCAAAACTTTTCTTTTTGATGAAGCTTATAGTTAGGGCTTAGTTATGCTGCAATAGGTTTAGGCTGCTGGGGGGCTTTTTATGATGCACCTGGCATTTCTTCTCCACCCACCTCTTTTCACTCCCCATGCATTTATTAGTTACTGCTGTATGTCATTAAATGTTGTTTTTTCTCTCCCATAGTCTGTGTCTCTCCTTTCTCTCCTTTCTCTCTTGTCTCTCCCCTCACCCCTAACTGGTTGAGGCAGATGGCTGCCCCTCCCTGAGCCTGGTTCTGCTTCAGGTCTCTTACTGTTAAAAGGGAGTTCTTCCTTCTTACAGTCGCCAAGTGCTTGCACATAGGGCATCATCTGATCGCTGAGGTTTTCTCTCTAATACTGTAGGGTCTTTACCTTACAGTGTAATGCACCTTGAGGTGACTTTTGTTGTGAATTGGTGCTACTGTATATAATTAAAACTGAATTGAAATTGAATATCAGTACTAAAAAAACCTCGGTCCTGAGCAAGTCTTAAAATTACTGAAATGCAAACTCAGATGACCAACAACACATAACATATTACATCATTGTCATTATTATTATCAAAACCAAGCCAGAGACAGTGTGTGAAACACTATGAACACCCTTCCTGCTTTCACAGAAATTAAGAGAGTAAACGGCATCCAGGTGCTGCTAATGAAATGCATTCAATTAGTTGATTATTGTCAAGTGAGATCGCCTCTGTAAAAGTAGAGGTTTTGGCACTTTGAAGGGCTTGAGCGTTTAGGTGTGTGTTAACTCAACAACAAGGAGAAAAATAAAACATCAGCTATGATCTTTGTTGCTGTCCATCAATGTTGGAAGGATTATAAGGCCCTTTCCAAACATTTTAAAGTCCATCATTCTACAGTGAGAAGGATTACTCACAAGTGGCGAGCATTCAAGACAGTTGCCGTTCTTCCCAGTAAATTCACCCTAAGGTCAGACTGTGCACTGCTCAGACAGATTGCCAAAAAAAAAAAACTCAAGAGCTACATCTGAGGCTCTAAAAGCCTCGGTTGTTAAATGTTCACAACACTACAATTACAAATAATATGGCTTATTTGGAAAGGTTAACTGGAGAAACCCTCTTCTCGGAAAGAAGAAATGGCACCATGGGTTACATTTGCAAAGTTGCATCTGAACAAACCAAAAGACTTCTTGAATTATGTCCTTTGGCTAGGGAAGACCAAAGAGGAGATATCTCGCCATAATGCACAGCTCCACATTTGCTGAAAAACCAAACAGCATATCAGCACAAATGCCTCACACCAGGTTTCAAATAAGAAGAAGGAGATGTCCATTTGGTATGCTGCACACAAACATATAGGTGATATGCCCGTATTGTCTCAATTTACTCCTGTTTGGGGTAATGAACAGTTTACACCAGGCTGGAAGGATGGGGGATTTAGGTCCTGGAATGCAAAAGGTATTCAGAAGGTGAAGGACCTTTATTCAGATGGTGTTCTGCTTACATTCAATCAATTATGTCAGAGGTACCAAATTTCGAAGAAGCACTTCTTCAGATATTTGCAGTTAAGAAGCTATATTTCCTCAAAACACAAACAGATAATGTGTATACCATCTTTATCTAAATTAGAGGAAATGACACTTGCTAACTTAGGAGGGAAGGGCCAACTATCTAAATACTACAAAATGAGATGCCTGGAGAAGGGATATACAGGAAAATATTGATGAGTCGGATTGGAGGGATGCTTGTTTAAAAGCACAATAACAAGCAATAAACACAAGAT
>VUQH01077743.1:0-10425 GCA_015106775.1 Etroplus canarensis
GGCTTAAGGACAACAAAGTCAATGTTCTGGAGTGGCCATCATAAAGCCCTGATCTCAATCCCGTAGCAAATTTGTGGGCAGAATTGAAAAGGCGTGTGCGAGCAAGGTGGCCTACAAACCTGACTCAGCTACACCAGTTCTGTCAGGAGGAATGGACAAAATTCCAGCAAACTATTGTGAGAAGCTTGTGGAAGGAGACCCAAAACACTTGACCCAAGTCATACATTTTAAAGGCAATGCTACCAAATACTAAGGAAATGTATGTAAACTTCTGACTTCGAAGAAATTAATAAAAAATCTCTCTAAAATATTCTCTCATTATTGCAGCATTTAGCAAATAGAAATAATTTTGGCTTTTTTACACAGTGTATGTAAACTTCTGGTTCCAACTGTATATGTTTCTTCTGGTTCCATCATAGAATTTTAACTTGAATTTGTGGACAGAGTGACAATTTTTCAATATTTCAGTCACTGTCATTTGCATACAGAGATTTCTCTGGATTCTCTTAATCTTGGGGGTTGGACTTTTTTTTTTGTCTTCAGAACTGCCTTAATTCTTCATGGCACAGATTCGGTAAGGTGCAGGAAACATTCCTCTGAGCTTTTAGTCCAAACCGAGGTGATAGCGTCACGCAATTGCTGCAAATATGTTGGCTCGCTCATCCATGATGTGAATCTCCTGTTCCATAATGTTGCAAATGTGGAATATTAATCTGAGATTTGTGGAAGCCATCTGAGTATTGTGAACTCTTTGTCGTGTTCAGGAAATCAGTTTGAGATGATCTGAGCTTTGAGATGTGGTACAGAAGCAGCCCTCAGAAGATGGGTACACTATGATCATAAAGGGATGGACATAGTCAGAAAAAACACTCAGGTGGACTGTGCTTCAGCAAGTCATCCTGACCATGTCTGCATGTCCAAATGAAGGAGCATGCAAAATGAGTTGTTGCTATGAGACTGACTATTAGATATTTACGTTAACAAGCAGGTATATCAGCACCATCAGACCAGCTCTACTGGGTGAGAAGCTGACAGTGATGCAGGTGGATGCTTCCCTTGTGGCCTGGATTATTGACTACCTGACTGACAGACCACAGTATATATGTCTGCAGCACTGTGTGTCAGACAGTGTGGTCAGCAACACTGGACCGCAGGGGACCGTTTCTCCTTCACCCTCTACACCACAGACTTTAGCTACTGCACAGAGACTCGCTACTTTCAAAAGTTTTCTGATGATTCTGCAGTAGTGTGGCGTATCAGAGAGGGTGACGAGGAAGAGTACAGGACTGTGGCGGGCAACTTTGTCATATGGTGCAAACACAACCATCTGCAGCTTAATGTGACAAAGACCAAAGACCTGGTTGTGGACATGAAAAGGACCAAAATACCAGTGACCCTTGTTTATATTCCTGGGGTCCGTGTGGAGATAGTGGAGTACTACAAATACCTTGGTGTTCACATTAACAACAAACTGGACTTCATTAAATACACAGAAGCCATTTACAAGGGTCAGAGCCGCCTCTATTTTCTGAGATGGCTGGGATCCTTCAGTATCTGCTGGATGATGCTCAGGATGTTTTATGAGCCTGTGGTAGCCTGTGTCATCCTCTATGCTGTAGTGCGTGTCCATGTTCTGACCCGGTATTCGGGTGATCGGATGTTCTGGACGCCGGGACAGTGGATGGACGGTTTCTGGGAACTCCGATCTCGGCTTGTTGTGTGGACCGGGACATCAGTCCTCGGCATCGCCTGATGCCGGTGGCCGGGAAAGAGGACATCGCGGGCGGGGTGTTGTGCTGGGCCGGAAGCAGGCCCTGGCCGGACAGCACCACCCTTGTATGGGGCACCGGGTCCTGGGGGAACGCTATATCATTTCACTGTGTGTTTTATATGTAGTTGAAATGACAATAAAGAAATCTAATCTAATCTAAACTTTGAGTGTTTATGTGACATTATGGACTTTTTGCATCTCTCTCATATAGTGGTTTACACATTTGCCTTGTAAACGAAAGGTCCCTGGTTCAATTCCAGGTGGGGGCACAAGCCACTCTCATCATGGAGGGTTGTGTCAGGAAGGGCATCCGGTGTAAAACCTCTGCCAAAATTACCAATTTCCTATTAATCAGCTGTTGCAACCCCTTGGGGAAAATAAAAAGGGAGGTGCCGAAGGTACATTTATATCTACTACTTTACTGTTTTAACTTTGAGTGTTTATATGAAATTTATACATAAAGGTTTATACATTTTCCTATCTTTCGGTATATGTAATGGAGCACCCCACCGACCCACCAACACCACCCCCATTAATAAAGGATTCTGATACCTAATGAAGTGGCCGTTAAATGTACTTTCTTGCAGCACATTACTTAAATGGAAAGACACAATAATATGACCAAAAGCCAAATATATTTCTGTTCTTTTTCAGTCTTTAGGATTTGCTAGTGACGAGGTGTGAGGGAACCTGTGCAATATTCTGATTCCATGATGATATTCAGTGAAGGATCAAGGTCATAACCGAGAGATTATGATTGCCTTTTAGGCACTGAATAACAGCTGGCAATGCCGACATATAAGCTTACGTTTTTGAAAAAAAAAACCATAAACATACGCCATATAAACTACATAAAAATCGGAGCAGTACTCACTTGCCAGCGTGTGATTCAAAGCTCTCGCCACGCACAACTTGAAGTTCCCTTTTCCAGCTTCCCAGAGCGGCGCCGTAACAATCTCTGAGCTCATTGGTTGAGCTTCACCAAGCTCCTCTTTGATTGGATAACACGAGCCAAAACATCGACAAGAGTCAACACGTTACTGACAGTATGGCAGCTCCCGTGAACAGTGTGGGTAAATCGTCGTTTGAACGTCCGGCGTTCAGCAGTACGAGTTTTCAGAAGAAAACCAGGAGCAAGTTAATCTCCATACCCGGTACCAGACCTTCGGTGCAGAATGGGCAGCTTCTAGTCTCCACTGGTGTCACCTCACTCGACTATCTGCTCGGTCAGTCTGTATGCAGGTGCTAGCTACAGAGGCTACCGTTGGCATATTGAATTTCACATTTCTGTAACGTACCTAATTCATATCAGAGCAGTCAGATCCCCAAAGCAAAAGCTGCTCTATTAAAAAAGAATCGTGTCTTTATCGCTGTCAGGCATCTTCTGGGCAGCTATTTGGATAGAAAAGCTGTTGTCTAATTTTAGTTTATTTTTGTTTTCTTGGCTACTGCAGCAAAGCTCTGTGAGAAATAACCAAATAACTGATCCAATAAAGGTTAATTATGATCAAAATAATAAATTTTATTGTCATTGTAAGAAAAGCAAACAATGAGCTTATGCAGCTTCATGTGCTGTTTAAAATCAACATGAAAATACAGGATGATACTTAATAAAATAAGTATTAAATATTGTAAAGTGCTATAAATAGTCAAATCAGTATTGCACGTCTTAATAAACGTCGGTATAAAGACGATATTGCATATAGAATCAATATAAAATCTGTATTGCATATCACAGAAGATAAAAGTGGGAGAAGAGTAGCAGTATGAGTTTTTTAATCAGTGCATTGATTTGTGGCGCTTGGAAAGAAACTAACTCTGAATCTTCAGGTTCGTGTTTTGGCTGATCTGTATCCTAACAACTTTAAGATGTTTTATTAATCCCACCCTGGGGAAAATTGACACTACAGGAGCACACAGAAATAGAAACATGGAATAATAAGAATATAGTATATTTGAAAAATATAAATGAAAAACAAGTTTATAAAAATAATGACTGGTATAACATTATGACCACTGACAAATGAGGTGAATGATTCTGAATATGTCTTCATCTTGGCACCTGTTAGCGGGTGAGATATATTAGGAAACAAGTAAACAGTTTGTTCTCATAGTTGATGTGTTAGAAGCAGAAAAAATGGGTAAGCCTTAAGGGTATGAGTGAATTTAACAAGGGCCAAATTGTGATGGCTTGATGACTGAGTCAGAACATTTCTGAAACTGCAGCTCTTGTGGGGTGATCCCAGTCTGCAGTGGTCAGTCTCTATCAAAAGTGGTCCAAGGGAGGAATAGTGGTGAACTTGATGGGTCAGGGCTGTTTGGTGGCAGAATGGGGACCAACACAATATTAGGCAGGTGGTCATGTTGTTATGCTGATTGATGTATATGTACACCGTATTGCTTCTGCATAAAACAAAACAAACACACACAGTGTGTATATTTGGTTATGTGATGCGTGGTGTAACTGAGATAAAGAAGACCATCACCTGCCATAACCATTATCATCCACACCTGCCCCTCTGTGGCTCAGGAGATAAAGCAGGTTGTCTTCTAATCAGAAGGTTGGTGGTTTAATCCATGGCTGCTTCAGTCCAAGATGCTCAACCTCAAATTGCTCATGATGAATCCAGTGGCGAAATGGCGGAGGAAAAAGTCGATACAGTATCATGTAGTGATATTTTGCATGTCAGTATTATATCGACATAGGCATACCAAATATCGATATCCTATTATATAAATTACAAATGAAAATTGAACATTTTAGTACTAGAATATTAAAATAATTTTTTCTTCAGTTCACCTACCTAATCTATGTATATTTTCGAATTCTTCAGTTGCTTAAGGGGCTGCATAACTTTTGTCGTACAAGCTGCACAAAATGCATGTAATGAGAGTATACTGCACATTTGCATTCAGTTAAGTTGGACAAGAACAAACAGTTTTTTTGTCATTTATGACAGGTTTTAGTTCCAGTGTTGGTCCGACTGTCTGCTTGACTATCCCATTTTGCAGGAATAAAAATGACTGAAGTGAGAGGAACAGACTGAGAACTTTCTTATTAGATAAAACAGACATTGACAAAGTTTACTTTTTATGAATATAATTTGCAGTTGTAAAAAGATGGTAAATCACAGTATATCACAGTATATTTTTTGCAATACTCAGCATATTGTAGAATGTTTAAAAATGCATTATTGTATTGCAAGTTAAATATCTTGATAAGATCGTATTGTGGGGTCTCTGGTGATTTACACCTCTATTGAATGTGTGTGATAGTTAAAAATGCTTGAAGTTGATATGAATGTATGTGTGAATGGGTCAGTGAGGCTTGTAGTGAAAAGTGCTAGAAAGTGCTATATAAGTACTAGTACCATATATACCTAATATAGTAGTAATGCCAGGCATATAGTGCTAAATTTAATACAGTATAATAATAATAATAATACAGTCTAGCTCTGTAATACAGTGCAGCACTGCAGTATGTATATGCCCAGGAATAAATAAATAGAGATATTTGATGAATGAAATGATGGTAAGTGGTTGGAGTGGAGGTAAAATAACAGAGGGTTACATGATGATTTTATCATACAGTATGACAACTGTAAGGATGAGGGACATGTGGAAACACTCTTTCTTGCACCGTGGGTGTCTCAGCAGACAGTCCTATACATCTGTTTGAACATTTTAATTATTCTTAGTTTAATTGCAGGATTAATTTTTTCATTACTTTTTAAAACATTTTTGAATTATAATTGCATGCTCAGTTGAACTATTTTTAACTTCCACCATGCTTCAATTACATAGTTATTACATGTCTTGTACTAGTATAGGTAATCAAATTTGATAGATTGCCTGAGGTGTTGCTTTTCTTGTTGATGCAGACTAAACCTGTTAAGACCACTATAGTCTCTTATTATTAGCCATATAGGAAAAAGATCTAAAATACAGTTTATCTAATAGAGCAGAAAAAATGGTATCGATCAGTGTCATTAATGTCTAACTTTTACTAAAAATCTTCATATAACAAAGCATGACATGTTTCTTAAAAGAGACAGTTGTGTAACAGGCATTTTTCACTGAAAGCATGTAGTAAGAAAACTACAACTGAAGCTCTGTTTGAACCAAAATTATATTTACATGTGCTCTGTCTTTGTCAGCTGAAATGTGAAACATTATTTGTCTGTCTTTTTAACTTTAAATGTCCTCCACTGATGACTTAACTGTTGAGACAACTGTACACTCGCCAGCCACTTTGCTAGGTGCACCTGTTCAACTGCTCATTAATAATGCATATCTAATCAGCCAATCACATGGAAGCAACTTAATGCATTTAGGCATGTAGACATGGTCAAGGTAACCTGCTAAATTTAAACTGAATTCAAGCTGAAGAAATGACGTTGAATATGGCATGGTTGTTAGTGCTAAATGTATTTGTCTGAGTATTTCAGGAACTGCTGATCTACTGGAATTTTCCTGCACAACCATCTCTAGAGTTTACAGAGAATGGTCTGAAAAAAGGAAAATATCCAACAGTTCTCTGAAGGAAAATGGCTTGTTTAAGCCAGAGGAGAATGGTTAGACTGCTTTGAGATGATAAGAAGGCAACAATAACTCAAATAACCACTCATTACAACTCAGGAATACAGAAGAGTGTCTCTGAATCCAACCTTAAAGCAGATGGGATATAGCAGCAGAAGAACATGCTGGGTGCTTCTCCTGTCAGCTAAGAACCGGAAACTGAGGATACAGTTTGCATGGGCTCACCAGAATTGGACAATAGAAAGTTGGAACCATGAAGCCTGGTCAGATAAGTCTCAATTTCTGCTGCAACATTTGGATGGTAGGGTCAGTGTATGCAACACGAAAACATGGATCCATCCTGCCTTGCATCAGCAATTCAGGATGGTGGCGGTGTAATGTGTGGGGGATATTTTCTTGACACACTTTGAGCCCTTAGTACCAGTTGAGCATTGTTTAAATGCCGCAGCCTACCTGAGTATTGTTGCTGACTGTTTACATCCCTTTATGACCACGCTGTACCCATCCTCTGATGGCTGCTCCCGGCTGGCTAATGTGCCATGTCACAAAGCTCACATAATCTCAAACTAGTTTCTTGAACATGACAGTGAGTTCACTGTACTCGAATGCCCTCCACATTCAACAGATCTCAATCAATTAGAGGTGTGGTGGGACAGGAGATTTGCATCATGGATGTGGAGCCCACAAATCTACAGCAAGTGTGTGATGCTGTCATGTCAGTTTAGACCAAAATCTCTGAGGATTGTTTCCAGTGCCCTGTTGAATCAGTTCCATGAAGAATTAAGGCAGTTCTGAAAGCAAACAGGGGTCCAGCCTGGTATTAGCACAGTGTACCAAATAAAGTGGCCAATTAGTGTATTGTCTATGTTAATTGTTTACCAGTCTGTATTAATTCATCTTTCAGCTTTATTTCTCTCAGCATGTTACACTTCCTACTATTTGACTGTTGTTTTACATGTCTTTCTGATGTGTCATTTAACTGACATGGTTGGTCAGATGAACAATTGACATAGATAATGTGATTGCCAAAATAGTTTTTCACAACTGAATTACAGTTGAAGGGTGAGAAGGCATAGACAGATGTTTTGACACATGTTCAGTCAATGTAGACAGTGCTCATGAGAATATAATTTTGTCACAAATGGACCCTCTTTGAGAACTGTTATTATGCTCACTGTCACACATTCACAGATTCATTTGACACAGTGGCCTGTCATGTGTCTCTTGTTAAGACCAAAAACAACAGACACAGTAGCAACAGTTGTCCAAAAGAAACTTCAGATGATTCACACTGATCTAGAGACTGTACTATACTATACTATGTACTAGACTATAATATGTGACTGATACTATTGGATTTTTTTCTCTGCAAACAGGTGGTGGGTTAGCAGTTGGAACAGTGCTTCTCATAGGTAAGCCTCTTGTTTCAAATTTTTAAATTGAATGTTGATTGGTTTATGGTTTCTATGGTTTTTTATTATAATTAGCTACATGTGCTGTATTTCCTGTTGTAACATGTTGCATAGGTTGGATATGAGACATCTTAAAATCAATTTTAAAGGCTAATTATATTTTTAGGGGTCCAAGCAACAAACAATTCCGATTGTTTTGAATTTTTTTCTTTGTATAATTTTTACACCAGTGCTTTACATATCTGCAAGTATGCTAGGGTCTCCTAACTTCCAAGTGCCTTTAATTGAATCATCAGAAGATGTATCTGAGACTTTGTGTGTACACTCCACACAGCCGCTATATTACAAGTGCACCAACTTGACATGCTTCCTCTAAGTAGACTTCCTGCTGACTAGAATGTATGCTGCTCAAAAAACACTAAAGGAGCACTTTTTAATCAGAGTATAGCATTCAGTCAGTTAAACTTCTGGGATATTGATCTGGTTGGTGACAGAGGGAGTTGTTAATCACTTTCAGCTGTTTGGTGTTAATGAAATCAACAATGGGTGCACTAGAGGGGCAACAACGGGCATGGTTTTACAGGTGGAGGCCACTGACATTTTTTTCCTCCTCACCTTTTCTGACTATTTTTTCTCTAGTTTTGCGTTTGGCTGGGGCCAGTGTCACTGCTGATAGCATGAGCCAATACCTGGACCTTACAGAGGATGCACAGGTAGTCCAGCTCCTCCAGGATGGCACATTAATATGTGCCATTGCCAAAAGGTTTGCTGTGTCTCCCAGCACAGTCTCAGCAGCATGGAGGAGTTTCCAGGAGACAAGCAGTTACTCTAGGAGAGCTGGAACAGGATGAGCACTGCCAGAGCCCTGCAAAGGAGGCCACTGGTGTCAATGTCTCTGACCAAACAATCAAAACAAATTCATAAGGGTGGCCTGAGGGTCCAACATCCCCTAGTGAGCCCTGTGCTCACTGCCCAACACCGTGGAGCTCGAGGGGCATTTGCCATAGAATACCAGAATCGGCAGGTCTGCCACTGGCACCCTGTGCTTTTCACAGATGAGAGCAGGTTCACCCTGAGCACATGTGACAGACATGAAAGGGTCTGGCAAATTCACTTCAAATAATTCAGTTCAATTTTAATTATATAACACCAATTCATAACAAAAGGTGCCTCAAGGTGCTTTACACTGGAAGGTGAAGACCCTACAGAAGCCGTAAAGAATGCTATGCTGCCTGTAACATCGTTCAACATGACCAGTTTGATGGTAGGTCAGTGATGGTCTGGGGTTGCATATCTATGGATGGACATACAGAGCTCTACAGACTAGGCAATGGCACTCTGACTGCTGTTAGGTATTGGGACGAAATCCTTGGACCCATTGTCAGACTCTATGCTGGTGCAGTGGGTCCTAGTTTCCTCCTGGTGCATGACAATGCCTGGCCTTATGTGGTGAGAGTATGCAGGCAATTCTTGGAGGATGAGGGAATTGATTGAGTTGTTTGAAAATTGATTAAGTAATTTTCCCCCGGGGATTAATAAAGTATTCTGATTTTGATTCTGATACCACTGACTGGCCCCCACACTCACCTGACCATCCTGAAATCCAATTGAATGCCTCTGGGACATTGTTTCAGTCCATCTGACGCTGCCAGGTTGTACCTTAGACTGTCCAGGAGCTCAGTGATGCTCTGGTCCAGATCTTGGAGGAGATCCTCCAAGACACCATCCGTTGTCTCATTAGGAGCAAGCACATGGGAACTATAAGTACCATTTTGAGTTGATGCAATAAAAATTTGGCAAAATAGATCTTCCTGCTGCATTATTTTTTCACTTTGATTTTCAGGGTGTCTTTGAATTCAGCCCTGTGTAGGTTGATAATTTTCCTTTCCAGCAAACATGGCATCCTTTCATTCCTAACATATTATCAGTCCATATCAGTATAGATATCTAGCAATATTTATTTTTTCATTGAGATCTGATGTGTTTTCAAAATGTTACTTTAATTTTTTTGAGCAGTGTAATAAAATAAAGGTATATACCTGGAGTCCACAGCTGACCATGTGTGACTCTCCAAGAGAATGCAGTCCTGAACTTCGGGGTCCAGGAAGTGAAGCTGCAGTAAGCCTATTCTAATTGTTTAGATTCCTCTTTTTATTATTTATTCTTCTGCTCTACAAGTGTTCATGCAGCAAAAAACATGCTACCTGGAAACATTAAGCCTTATAACATGGGCAAGGAAATTTCAAGTTTTTGAGTTCATTTCGATTTCACAACACTAAGATTCAATACATTTGGAAGTGCTCACTGAGCTTATGAACTAAAGTGCAGTGCACTTCAATATTGCTTCTTCTTCTTCTTCTTCTTCTTCTTCTTCTTCTTTTGGCTGTTCCCGTTAGGGGTCGCCACAGCGGATCATCTGCCTCCATCTCATCCTATCCCTTGCATCCTCTTCCCTCACACCAACCCTCTGCATGTCCTCCTTCACTACATCCATCAATCTTCTCTGTGGTCTTCCTCTTCTCCTCCTGCCTGGCAGCTCCATCTTCAATATCCTTTGTCCAGTATATCCACTATCCCTCCTCTGAACATGTCCAAACCATCTCAGCCTTGCCTCTCTGACTTTGTCTCCAATCTTCTCAACATGAGCTGTCCCTCTAATGTACTCATTCCTAATCCTGTCCATCCTGGTCACTCCCAGGGAAA